>CAUYRT010051019.1:0-17340 GCA_963574885.1 Lepilemur ruficaudatus | reverse complement strand
TATAAATTGTTTCCAAACCAGTTATTTTTCCTTGAGAGGGGATGCTAACATTTCTTGGGGAAAAAAGGAAATGTTAACCTTTAAAAAATACATGTTGTAATCCTTGATTATTTAAGCTGTTCTGAGAGAACAGGAGAAATTTTCAACTAGCCAAAAGAGAAAAACAAAACAACTTCTAGTATCAGCTGAAGCAGAAAGTTTCAAGCCATTGGAACTTACTTATTTTATGTTTGAGAGATTCTTGGAGCTGCACAAAGCTGAGTATTAATACATGGATGAGCACAAGACAGACAAGACAGATGTTGCATTAACCAAAATTCATTGGAATTGGAGAGCAGCTGTGTGGTTTGAGATGGCCATTCTGGCACATAATTTATACAAGGACCAAAATAGATAATTCTTTACATTTTAGAAATATTGAGGAGAAAAAAGATAAATTCCATTGCAAGACCTGGCTAAAATCAAATTATATCCCCATAACAAAAGAGCAGTCAATCATAATATATGAGAATTAGGGTTTTCCCCATGCAATAAATCCTAAATTCTCAGAGTCAATCCAAATGTAAATCACCTAGCCATCATTTTAAATCTAATATATCTTCATTAACATAAAAGTATAGATAGACAATCCAATGCAGATTCCACCTCAATCGTAATTCAGAATAGTGCTATTAATTCACAAATGACTTCTAATTTTTGTCTGTCAAGAGAATTAATACCCAGACAGCTCTACCCTGTATGGTAAGTTGCATGTTACAATGGGAAGAGGATGGGAGTCGACAGGACTAGATGATCTTAGCATCATTCTTTACCAGTGAAGTTTTAGGGGTAATTTTTTTTCCTAAATTTTCTGACCTCTCATTCTCCCACCTCTAAGCTGGAGATATCTATACGTGCCATCTCAGCTCCTCTCGACTCAGCTCTCTTGAACCTATGCTGAATAAGCGTTCATTTCTCCCTCTCCACTAAGAAAGCTCATGCTAAAGTAACTAATGACCTTCATAGTACTAAATCTAGTGGTCAGGTCTCCACACACATTTTACTTGTTTGTCAATGACATTTTACAGAGAGAATCTCATTTAACTTGATTTTGTATGACAACACTATCTTTTGGTGGAATTCCTGCTTCATCGGTGTTTCTCAGTCTTCTTTTCAATTTTTTTTCTTTTTTCTAAATTAAAAAAAATCCAAAAAAAAACATCCAGAAGAATCTTCAAGTTAAATCTTAAGGTACATGTTGCTTTACATTTTAAGAAAATGTGAAGGGTTTGAGATTTTACAGTGCTTACAGTATAATCAGTTATCTTGGTGTTGCCTCATATAAGTCAGTACACATAAGAATCCTGGGTCAGAGACAAAAGATAGTTTGTTAGAGCAATAGCAGCAGCCAGAGTAGCAATGATGTGTCAGTTATTTTAGCCCCTATCCCCACAGGGTTATGTGATGAAAGCAGGCTGTTGTCTAAACACTCAGTGGAGTGTGACACAGGAGAGAAACACTGATATTAGGAAGCCTTGTTCCTTATAAAGGAGGCTGTTGGCAAATCTGCCCATCCTCCCCCACCCCCAGAGAGATACATTGTTTTAATTACCCTGGCATGTAAGCACATAGGAACCAATGAGGGAGATACTGTTTTTATTATCCTGTAATGTAAGACAATCTGTTCAGAGAGAAATATCTTTTCGGGGAAATTTATTTTTAATTATTATGGGTACATAATGGTTGTATATCTTTATAAGGTACATGTAATGTTTTGATACAGTCACACAATATAAATTAATCAAATCAGGATAATTGGGGTATCCAACACTTCAGGCATTTATCATTTTTTGTGATAGGAATAGTCTAATTCTATTCTTATAGTTATTTTAAAGTATATCCTAGCTTATTATTGATTATAGTCACTTTGTGGTGTTATCAAATATTGTTCATTGTATCTAAATATCTATATTTTTGCAGCCATTAACCATCCCCCTTTATCCCCTTCTCCCCACTACCCTTCCCAGCCTCTGGTAACCACCATTCTACTCTGTGTTTCCATGAGATCAACTGCTTTTAATATTTAACTCCCACATATGACTAAGAACGTGTGAAATTTGTCTTTCTATGCTTGGCTTATTTCATTAAACATATGTTCTCCAGTTCCATCCATGTTGTTGCAGACTGTAGGATTTCATTCTTTTTTGTGGCTATATAATATTCCATTGCATATATGTACCACAGTTTCTTTATCTATTCATCCATTGATGGACACTTAGGTTGACTGCAAATCTTGGCTGTTGTGAATAATGCTGCAATAAGCAAGGGGATACAGATATCTTTTTGATATATTGATTTCCCCTCCTTTGGATGTATACCCTGCAGTGGGATTACTGGGTCATATAGTAGTTCTATACAAAATCAACATGCAATTAATATTATGCATTTCTATTAATACATGCCAACAGTAAACAACCTGAAAAAGAAGCCAAGAAAGTAATCCCATTTATAATAGCTACAAATAAAATAAAATACCTACGAATAAACTTAACCAATGAAGTAAAAGATCTCTATAATTAAAACTATAAAACATTGATGACAGAAATTGAAGAGGACACAAAAAATGAAGAGATATTCCATGCTCATGGATTCAAAGAATCAATATTGTTAAAATGTCCAAACTACCCAAAGCAATCTACAGATTCAGTGCAACCCCTATCAGATCTCCTTGTTGATTATTTCCTTTGCTGGCAGAAGCCTTTTAGCTTGATGTGATTCCATTTGTCCAATTTTGTTTTGATTGCCTGTGCTTTTCAAGCATTACTCAAGAAATCATTTCTCAGACTAATCTCCTGAAATATTTCCCCAATATTTTCTTTTAATAGTTTCATAGTTTCAGGTCTTAGATTCAAGTCTTTAATCCATTTTGATTTGATTTTTGTGTATGGCAAAAGATGAAGGTCTAGTTTCATTCTTCTGCATATGGCTATCCAGTTTTCCTAGCATTATTTATCACGGAGATTGACATTCTTCACATAAATGAAAAAATAATCCTAAAATTTATATGGAATCACAAAAGACCCAGAATAGCCAATGCCATCCTGAGGAAAAAGAACAAAACTGGAAGAATCACATTACCTGACTTTAAATTATACTACAGAGCAGTAGTAACCCAAACAGTATAGTATTGGCAGAAAAAGACACATATACCAATGGAACAGAATAGAGATCCCAGAAATAAATCCACACATCTATAGTGAACATATCTTTGACAAAGATGCCAAGAACATACAGTTATGCAGTTTTATTTGCCCAATAAAACATGGAAAAATATCTTCAATGGATATTTTTCTAGCAGACTTTAAATGGACACTAGAATGACTAGAATAAAAATGAGAAATAATACAACATCTTGGTAAGGGTATGGCGCAACTGATTACACGTTGGTGGTAGTGTAAAATTTTCATCATTTTGAAGAGTTTGGAAGTTTATTGTACATTGTGTTATATCTATGCTATAACCTAGCAATTTTTATCCTAGGTACTTACTCATGGAAAATAACAACATATGTCCACAAAAAAAATTTGGAAAATAATACCCATATCAACCTTATTAATAAGAATATCAAACAGGAAATGATCCAAGTTTTCATAAACAAGAGAGTGGATTTTAAAATGTGGTGTATTTGCAATTTAATACTATTCAGTTATCAAAAAAAAATGATTAATACATACAGCAATATGGATGAATCTCAAAAACATTAAACTGAGAAAAATAACACAGGCACAAAATAATATATATTGTATCATTTCATTTTTATGATATAGAAAGGCAAAATTATTCTAAGGCAATAGAAATTTTAAAAAATGGATTCTTTTAGCTTGATGTTGGATCAGCAATGAGGGATTAATTGAAAGGAGGCAGAGTGGAACTTTCCAGAATGACAGAACTGTTGTATACCTTGTTTTTGGTAGTGATTACCTGAGTATACAAAATTGCCAAGATTAATCAAACTTATCACAGGTGTGATAAGTTTAAATGTGTGAATATTCTTTTATTTAAATTACACCACAGAAGTGGTGAGAGGAATTCTTTTTCAATTACAGAGAATTATGCTACTATGTTCAACCCTTCTGTAGGTACATAGTTGTAAAATTGTAAATTCTGTGTATAATTTTAAAGTAAAACTGCCTAAGGACTCTGAGGAGTGAGTCAAGTTAGGCAGAGTTTTAAAGGGAAGTTAAAATTTGGGGGAAATTGTTTGATCAAAATGAATTGCCATTGTTTTCAGCTTTATGATTAGACATGCCACACCTGTGGTTGCAGCATGGAATGGTCCAACATCTTTCTAGCCAGAAGAATCGGGGGAAGAAACTTAGGGAAACTTGGACTACTGGAGTATAAAGGGAGAACTTCTAGAACAGAGAGAACCAGCAGAAAGAGCCTCAGATTCTGTGCCCATTACATCTCTGGCTGAATGCTGAACTGCTCATTTCACGGCAAGATTTATAGTCAATTTTTACATTCAGGTTTACAGGCCACATGAATTAAATTTTGTTTATTAAGTGAGGTGGGAATCAAACTTTGATGGATTTGATGGTTTCATAATGTATGAAAAACATATTTTCATACATTAAATAGACGTTTCAAGTCAATAAAGATACTACAAGGAAGCAAAACTACAAACCAAAATCCCTTATAAGTATTGATAAAAGAATCCTTAACAAATACTAGTAAACTGAATTTAGCAGCATACTGAAAGAATTTTATTCTATGATCAAATATGATTTATTCCTTAAATATGTTAAAAATAATCAATCTAAAATATTACATTGACAGAAGTAAAGAAAAAAATGATCATCTCAAATGTTGCAGAAAAAGCGTTTGACAAAATTCAGTATACTTTCATGATAAAAATGAGAGTAATAGAGGGAAATTACCTCAACATACTATAGCCCCTATATGAAAAACCTACAATTAACGTCATTCTCAATGAAAAAAAGACTAAAATCTTTTCCTGTAAGATCAGGACCAAAACAAGGATGCTTGATTTCACGACTTCTATTCTACATATTATTGGACATCCTTGTCTGAGCAATTAGGAAAGAAACACAAATAAAATGCAACCAAATGCAAATGAAAAGGAAGAAGAAAAATCACCTCTGTTCATAAATGATATGATCTTATATATAGAAAATAGTATAGATTCCACAAAAGAAAAATATTAGAACTAATAATTTAGAAATACCAAGTGAATTCAATAAAAAGGCAGGATATCAAGTCAACATGCAAAATTAAGTTGCATTTCTACACACTAACAATGACTATGGGAGATGCTTACATATTGTAAATGGATGCTGAGAAGAGAATTACAAAAATAATACCACTTATAATAGCTTCAAAAAGAATAAAACACTTAGGCATGAACCTAAGGAAGTGAAAGACTTTTATAATAAAAACTACAAAACATTGCCAAAGAAATTAAAGAAGGCATATACAAATGTAAACACATCTTACATTCATAGATTAGAAAATAATAATTGTTAAGATGTCAATACTACCCAAAGCAATGTACATATTCAATACAATGTCCATGAAATTCCCACTGATATTGTTTGCAGAAATAGAAAAATTCATCCTAAAATTCGTGTGGAATCTCAAGGAACTCCAAATAGCCAAAGCAATCTTGAAAAAGAAGAACAAATCTTAGACCCTCACACATTCTGATTTCAAAACTTACTATAAAACTAAAGTAATAAAAACAGTGAAGTACTGGCATAAAGACAGAAATATAAACCAATGAAATACAATAGATAGCCCAGAATTATACTTTAATATATGGTCAAATGATTTTTGTCAAGGATGCTGAGATCATTCAATGGGAAACAGACATCTTTTAAAAAAATGGTGCTGGGAAAACGAGATACATGCAAAAAAATGAAATTAGAACCTTACCATACAACATTTACAAAAATTAATTCTGAATAGATCAAAGATGTAAATATAAGAGCTAAAACTATAAAATAACTCTTGAAGAAAAAAACACAGGGGGAAGGCTTCATGACATTGAATTTGGCAAGGATTTATTGGATATGACACCAAAAACATGGACAATAAAAATAGATAAATTGAACTTCATTAAAATTTTAAAAATTTGTACATACAAGGACACTATCAATAGAGTGAAATAATTGGAAATCATTTATCTAATAAGGAACTCTTATCCAGAATATACAATGAATTTCTAACAATTGACAAAAAATATAAACAACCCAATTAAAACATCGGAAAAGGACTTCAGTAAACATTTCTCTAAAGAAGATAAAGAATGGCAATAAGCTCACATGAAAAAATGTTCACCATCGTTTATTATTAGAGAAGTGCAAATCAAAACAACAGTGAAATACCAGTTCACGTCTTCTATGGACTGAATTTTGTCTATACATAATTTGTATTTTAAAGCCCTAACTTCCAGTGTGACTATATCTGGAGATAGGGTCTTTAGGAGGTAATTAAGGTTAAGTAAAGTCATAAGAGTGGGATCTTAATCCAATTGGATTGTGATCTTATAAGAAGAGAAAGAGAGGGAAAGAGATTAGATTACCCTCTTCTGCTCTCACTACTATGTGAGAACACAGTGAGAACACGGTCTTCTACAAGCCAGAAAGAGATCTTCCCAGAAACCAAATTGGCCAGCCACCAAAACTGCGAGAAAATAAATTTCTGTTGTTTAAACCGTGCAGACTGTGGTATTTCGTTATGGAAGCCCCAGCTGACTCACACAACACTCATAAGATGCCTGTTATTAAAAATAACAATAAAAAAAACAACAAAAACTCAGAAAATAAGTGCTGTCATTGGACAGAGAGAAATTGAAACCCTTGCATATTGCTGGTGGGAGTTTCAAATGGTACAGTCTCTGTAGAAAATAATATGGCTTTTCCCCAGAAAATTAAATATAGAATTACCACATGGTCTAGCAATTTTGACTTCTCGGTATATACACCAAAAAATTAAAAGCAGAGACTCAAACAGCTATTTGAACACTCATGCTTATAGTAATGTTATTTACAACAATCAAAAGGTGAAAGCAACCTAAGTATTTATTGACAGATGAATGGATAAACAAAATTTGGTACATACTTATAATGGAATATTTTCCATTCTTAAATATAAATTAAATTTTGGTATATGCTATAACATAAATTACTTTGAAAGAATTATGCTATGTGAAATTAGGCAGACACAAAAAGAGAAACATTGTATAATCCCACTTACATGAAATACCTAGAATAGTCAAATGTCAAATTCATATAGACAGAAAGTGGAATAGTTGTTAACTAGGGGCTGAATGAGGAGGAGACTATGGATAGGTATTTGGGTTTTAGTGGGTATAGAAGTTTCAGTCTGGAATGATGAAAAAGTTGTGGATATGGACAGTGGTGATGGACACAGTGGACACAACAATGTGAATGTACTTAATGCCATTGAATTATGCACTTAAAAACAGTTAATCAATTTTATATTGTGTATAGTCTACCACTGTTACAAAAGATTGGTTTCCCTATTGAGTTGGCACATTGGTTAGTAATCAATGGACTATATATATATGTGTGTGTACTTCTATTGTTTTTGTCTAGGATGGGGTCTCTCTGTGTTGCTCAGGCTGATCTCAAACTCCTCTACTAAAGTGATCCTCCTGCCTCAGCCTCCCAAATAGCTGAAATTACAGGTGCATACCATCGTGCTCAGCTATGTATGCCTCTGGTAATGGATTCTCTATTCTTTATATTCTCCTAATCTATTTGTCTGTAGACTGCTTACATTACTGTAACTTTAGAACAATGTTTGAAATTTGGTAGTCTAAGTCTTCCAAGTTTATTTTCATTTTTTAAATAATTTTTTTCCATTTCAAGTCCTTTAATTTTTATACATACTTTAGAATTCACCCATTAAATTCTTCATAAAAAGTTAACTGGATTGAGATTGAGACTGCTGAATTTATAGATCGATTTGGGGAAAAAGAAAACAAGAGAAAGTTTACCTATTCATGAATATGATGCATCTTTCCATTTGCTTAGGTTTTCTTAAATTTCTCTCAACAGTATTATGTAATTTTCATTGCAGTGGTCTTGCATACATTTATTTAAATTTACTTCTAGGTATTTTATACTTTTAGAGATTAATGTAAATTATATTCTGTTTTTTGTTTTATTATCCATTTTTGTAGCTGGTATATAAAAATACAATTGATTATTACGTTGACTTGTTATCTTGCAACTTCACCAGTACCCTTATTAATTTTTATAGTTTTTTTGTTGGTATATTTCATAGTTCTCTACAGACCCAGTTATGTTTTATGAAAACAAAAACAGTTTTACTCTTTCTTTCCAATTCCTTTGTAGTATTGCTTTGACTTGCCTTATTGTACTGCCTAGAAATTTTGGTACAATACTGAATCAATATGTTGAGGGTGAACATCCTCACATGGTTTTTAATCTTAGAGAAAAAGTGGTCAGTATTTAGTCACCAAGTTTTTATTTTGGACTTGTCTTCTTCCCAATGCTTCAACAGGGATGAAAGCAGCCGTAAGTCTGTCTCTTCTCTCCTAAGAAATTCTTGTCCCTTTCTGAAACCTAGTTTTGTTAGATTTCTATGCATCTTCAGCTCTCTGATTAAACTTTATGATTTCTATGCCATACTCAGCTCTTTGGTAAAAGAAAGCAAACAAAAAAACTATGTAGTTCCAGTATGTTTTTGTTCTTAGCTTAGGAGAAATAGTTACTTGAGATTTTCTAGATCACAACCAGAAATACCAGGATTAAATTTACCTCATGGCTTTGAATGCCATCTATAAGCCTATAAATTTCAAATTATCCTCCGTCCATAGACACAGTGTACTTTTAGCACAGTACTCCAAATGATTCTTTTCAAAAGTCCTGATCATGTCACTCCTCTGTCCAAAACACTCTAATGAGTCCCCATTTCACTCCATGTAAAAGACAAAGTCTTTACAATAACCAAAAGCTATACATGATTTGTATGTCAACCTCAATTACATGATGTGTACCTCAACCTCAATACCTGTCTATTTGACCTCATCTTCCACAATTTCACCCTTGTTCTTTATGCTCCAGCTACATTGCCATCTTCATTGTGTCTGAAACACATCAAGGACGCTCCAGACTAATGACTTTTCATTTGTTGTTCCTCTTCCCACAGTAGTTTTCTTTTCAGATGGCCCATAACATGCTCTCTCTGCTCAAATATTCCCAACACAGTGACATCTGCCTATTTCAATATCACTTTCTATTGTTGGA
This sequence comes from Lepilemur ruficaudatus, assembly GCA_963574885.1. Classification (NCBI taxonomy): domain Eukaryota; kingdom Metazoa; phylum Chordata; class Mammalia; order Primates; family Lepilemuridae; genus Lepilemur; species Lepilemur ruficaudatus. The sequence goes on along the minus strand of CAUYRT010051019.1, from coordinate 8,041 downwards.
AATAATACTTCTTATGCTGTTTATTACTTGTCTTTCCTAAGTAGACGGCAGGGACTTTTTTTCTCCTGCTCTATTCCAAGTGCCTAAAAGATTGATGAGGATATAAGAACTAAAAAAAACTTGTAGAATATAAAAATAAACAAAGGAAGCTTGATTCTTTTGAACCCTGGTTCAAATGACTTATTAAAATAATGTTAGCTTTCAATAAAACAACAAAAGCATTCTCAATTGCACCAATTATTTTGTAATGGACAAGATATTTCTACTTTAGATGTAAATGTCTAAGGCACGCATATTTCAGAGTAGTTCTTTCCTCAAGGATTTTTAAGGTTTCTGTTGTGCTTTAATCACTTGTCAGTCAGTACCTTCATTTAACAAGGGTTTTCATTTTAAAAAGAAAAGAAAAATAAAAGAAACATCAAGAAAAGGATGATATTCCATCAATGTCTTATTAATAAATCTTTTATATTCAGAACAAATTTTTGGACATCTATAAAGGTTCAAACAACTTCATTATCTTCCCCCTCCCCTAAAACGTTTTCATTGTGCTCAATATAATCCATATTTATTTAGTAGCCGGATATTAAATAGCTAAGTGATACAGAGTAGTGCACAGATTTAGAAACACATTTCCTGTTTTAGAATAAATTAAATATAAATAACATTTTAGAAAACAATGAAATACCATCTCCATGTATCTGAGTTAATTTTGTATGTGTTTTATACATCTGTGCAGAGGAAGCAGAGAGGAGAAGCATAGGTACTTCTGGGTGCTTTTTCTCATATGCAAGTACCACAGTGCTGAGAAGAGTGCCCAGTATGTAGTACGAGCTATTTATTAACTGGTTGCTATTTATTAACATTGATGAAGGAAGAAATACATATACACATAAACATACGTATATGCATACAAATATTTCATTATGTATATATGTACATATCAAGGAAATATATGTCTATTCCCAAAAATACATACCCATGCATACGTGTGTGTGTGTGTGTGTGTGTGTATACATATATATATGGAGAGAGAGGGAGAGAGAGAGGGAGTCTATGTGCACGCATGTATATGTATAAATCTCTATCACCTAGCTGTCATATTTTCCACAAAGAGTTTTTTTATTGTTGCTGATATAGCAGTTTCTTCAGATCACAGCTTGCCTTTTTTGCTTTCAATTACTATAAACCTTTAGAGCCCTCCGTTTTTCTTCCACTAATGCAATTATTTTCTTTGCTGAAAAAGAATGTGTCATTTACTGTCACATTTTAAAAAATGACATCTTTAAAATAGTTTCCTTTTGTTTTTATGAATACACATTGCTTCTTGGAAAAAGGAAAATGTGTCATGACTAAACTGCCTTAATTTCACCGCGTGCTTGTGAGAGAAGGGGAGAACACGAGAGCACAGTGCCTTGGATTCAAGATGTTCTAATCATTTGGTTCACATAACCCTTATGAAAAATGAAAACTGTTCATTTTTCTCTGAGTGCCTCTATTATTCATCAGGTGCAGGACCTGGAACCAATCTCAAGAAACAATTTGTCACTGTGTATAATTGCTATGCAGCATATTAGATTCAAATAATTCATTATGTTGGTTTATAGAAACAAAAAAAAGGAGTCAAAATCTCCTCTCATTCTCCTCTTTGTAATGAAATAAATGCTCTCTCTTCATTCAAGCTGGAGATGAATCTACTCCCACTGGAGACAAATGAGGGCATAAATGCCTATACTTGTCCTATTGCCTTCTGGTCACACATTTTACTAGGACTGGAGGGTCTTATTCATTTAGGGATCAGAACTTGGACATTCAGAGAGTTCATATGACACTCCAGCTTTGAAGGAATAGCTTCTGTGGACTTAAACTATACAAGAAAATAAAAATCACAGTGAGATATCACCTTACTCCTGCAAGAATAGCTATTATTAAATAGTCAAAAAACAATAGATGCTGGTGTGGATGCAGAGAGAAAGGAATGCTTATACACTGTTAGAGGTACTATAAACTAGTATAACCTCTATGGAAAACAGTATGGAGATTCCTCAAAGAACTAAAAGTAGATCTACCATTTGATCCAGCAATCCCACTACTGAAAAGAAAAGAAGTCATTTTATCCAAAAGGCATACCTGCACTCGAATATTTATTATAGCACAATTTACAATAGCAGAGATGGGGAATCAACCTAATTACCCAACAATTCACGAGTGAATTAACAAAATGTGGCATATGTATACTATGTTTCAAATTTTTTATAGAGAAAATACTGAGATCAGCATTTTAGACATAGGCATTTGTCTGAATTGCTGATTTTTTTAAGATAGATCACTAGAAGTTAAATCACTGTTTTTAAAATTTCTTGCCAAATTTACACTCATACTTGAGATGTTAACTTTACCTACTATTAATATCATTTGACAATAGTTTCTAGCTGATAAAAGGAAAATAAATTCTTACTGTTGCACTCATTTGACTACTTATTAAGGAGGTTATACTTTTTTATGTGTTTAACAACTATGTTTAATATTTCTGTAAGTTTTTCATTCATGTAATATTGCTATTTTTCAAATGGAAGTTTTAGTGTTTTACTTATTGGTTCAAAATATTTTTTGCATATTAAGGGTATTGATCATTTGTTTTATGGTTGTAAATAAATTTTACAGACTCAGATATGTTTTCTATTTTAACTCAGTTCTTGATGAATCTTGATATGTAGAAATTTTGTCTTTTATGCTTTGATATCTATTGACATTTTGGTCATTTCTTCTATTGTTTAATAGATTAAAATACTCATATCTTCTAGTTCCATTTTATTTACATTAAACTCTTTAATCTGCTTTTAATTGATTTTTGCTGTTTCATTTTTCTATCACAATTAATTTTCCTTGCGTTATATAGTAGTAGTAGGAGTTATAGTAGTGATAGTGCATATTTTTATGTGCAAACAAGGTATTTAGTGAATTATTTGTGTTATTTTGATGAATCCAGTAATCTAATTGGTTGTTTTTTATTACTGTTTTACAAATGAACAAATTATGTTTGCAGTACTTTAAAACATACTATAATTAGTAAATAAGAATTAATACTCAAATCTTAATTCTTTCCAGTCTTCTAATGGCACTGTTCTATATATTCATCTTCATTTAATTTAAATACATGTATTTTTCTCTTTACTGCCTCTTCTGCCATCTCTTCTCATCTTTCTGTTTATCTTTCATTCAGATAGATATTCAGATTCATGGCTTTATTCTTACTTGTTTTTAGTATGCTTTAAGCAGTCCAAAGGCAAATCTCTTGTTATTCCACTTCAAATTTGTCTTTTGGGGTTGAATTCTCAGGGTTAAATGGGGTTCAAAGTTGGTAGTGATGTTTCCCTGAAATGTGAGTCTATTCTAACTATTTGGACTAACGGTGACATGGTCTAAAGTTTTGACAATACATAAACAAAATACATTTTTGAGGGGTTGGAGATCAGTTAAATTTACATCTTTACAAATTTACATCTTTGGGAGGTGTGAGTTAGCTTAAAAATATGAGACATTTGAACACACACATACACGTAGCAGTGAATAAATACTTATTAACCAATGCATGACTATTTTTAGAATATAAACTCCTCAAATTAGTATCAGTCAAGCAACTGGCATGTGGTACAAATGCAGATGGATCACAGCAGCCTGACACCAGCCATGTACGTCAGACACTTCAGCAAGTCAGACACTTGGGAGACAGATGGTGAAAAGACTATTATAAATATATATTCTAGATGTTTAAATCTCTCATAATACTATCTATTTTATCAGTGCAACAATTGGTATAGCTTGCTCAATTCATTTTGACTTTAAAGTCAATTCATTTTGACTTTAAGATATGTCTGTATGGATAGATTGGTAGATATTAAATATAATCGTCCCTTAATTTTCTGGTCACTCTTCAGAATAGTTTAAAATCTATCTACTTGAGAGATAACTATCTCAGTAATTCATATCTATTTTTGACAACCTCACCGGAAATCTAGGTAAGCTGTGCAATACTGAGGAATTGATGGATTCTATTCTGTCTCTAAAAAGATTTCTATCTTTTTTTTTTCATATTTTCAAAACTGTATTAGGTATCACCAAATAAAGTAAATACACAACTCTTAAGTTAGAGTCTAAAATGAAAGCGCCTTATTGTTTTAAAGGTGCAAAAGCAAGAAAATATCACACACATCCACAGTTTAAATAGTCGTGTGGTGAGTAAATACCATTTAGAAACATTTTCAATAGAAAACTGATTTATAGATCAATTTACAGAAGATCAAGAAATAAGTGTTTAACACCAACTTTAACTATATATAACTAAAAAGGAAAACACTGTCTCTCCTTCAGCTTTTGCTTCAACATCTATGTCTTCTGCTCCTTGCCCTTTGGAGAAAACATTGTGTTGTATCTATCTTCTGTATTATGGTGTATTAAAAGAGCATGAGTTGTGAGTCAGGAAAATTTAAAAATCATATCACAGTGTTGTTTATTCCTACAACTGTGAGAATATAAGCAAATTACTTAAACTCTCAACACTTCAGCTTCCATATAAATTTAAACTAAACAATAATATACATTTTGTAGTATTGATGACAATGAGAGTACTAATTAGTTAAATTATCTTAAATTGGGCCTGAGGCTGCCTCCATACTCTGGAGTTCCTATATAAAAAAGTGCAACTTAGTATGTAAAGAAACCGAAACCAGATTTTGGAGGATGAGATACTGTTAAGAGTTGCGGGCATGGTGGCTCTCACCTGTAATCCTAGCACTTTGGGAGGCCAAGGCAGGACAATTGTTTGAGGTCAGGAGTTCCAGACCAGCCTGAGCGAGAGCAAGATCTAGTCACTACAAAAAATAGAAACATTAGCCAGGAATGGTGGCATGCACCCGTAGTTCCAGCTACTCGGGAGGCTGAGCAGGAGGATCCCTTGAGTACAGGTGTTTGAGGTTGCAGTGAACTATGATGACACCACTACACTCTATCCCAGGAATTACACCATGCCCAAATAAGGCTGACACTTAAATGTAGCTAATCTGATTATTTCTCTACTCTGCCTCTGTGTGTGGCCTAAACTCTCTGTATCTCTCCTGCTTTTGAGTGTTGCACAATTCATGAATCATTCTTGGCTCAAATAAAATGCTAAATTTAATTTGTCTGAAATTTTTTATTTAAAAAATACTAATAAGGGTTATAATAGTGAAATAGTGATAATAGTAAAATATGGAATCTAAATAGTCCCACTCACAGAAGCAGAGAATAAAGGGTGGTTGCCAGGAGTCAGGTGGAGGAGGAAATGGGAAGATGTTGGTCAAGAGATACAAGGTTTAATGCACAACACTGTGACTATAGTTAATAAATATTATTTCGTGTGTTTGAAATTTACTAAGAGGCTAGTAAAGTACTAAGAGGGTAGTAAAATCTGGAGTGTTCTCACCACATGCCCCCCCCAACACACACAGGATATGGTAATTGGTCACTATGTGAGGTGTTGGATATGTTAATCAGTTTGATTGTGGCACCACTTTGAGAATAGATATGAATATCAAGTGGTATACTGCAAATATATATAATTTAGTTTTTAATTATGCCTCAATAAAGAATAAAGCTGGAAAAACATATGGGCAAGTATGTGTACATAAATGAGTGTTTTCATTGGTACATTTAATTTATTATTTGTCACAGAATGCAGGGTTACCTTAGAAAAATTTTCACTACCTTCTGCACAAGGCTCGTGGTTTCTAAAAGCTGAATAGTCCTCAGGATATGGGCTCTTAAAATTTCTACTTAGCAGAAAAAGCTATAGTGATTTGAGACAATTTTACAATAGTCTCTGTCCAGGTGCAAATATTAAGTTTCCTAGGTTATAGACTATCCAGCACAGGAAAATACGGTGAGCCTATTTCTGCATGCGGACGTTTTATGTTTGTGTATGTTAAAGGGACCCTTAAATTCAGCACTAGTTGCAATTTCTCATTTTTTCAGATGTCATGAGCCCTCAGTGTTAAACTTTAGCCTGCTCTATCAACCAAAACCTAATTGCAGAACCATAAAATTCATGAACTGATTATTACCTTTCTCATTAGAAGTTACTCTTTTAAAAGTTTTATGGTTCATTTTATAGTTTTATGGTATCAAGTTACCACACATGTTCTGATAGAACCTAAATTTTTGCACTATAGCCATTAAACTCAAAATTTTCTATAATTCTCACATATGGCAAAGCCTTTTTCATCTATTATCTAGGATTTTTGTTGGTAAACATATACAAAAATCTTATATTAGTGAGCCCTCAAGAAATGTCCCTTTTTTACGAGTCCACACCAAAACTTCATTATTGTATGAGGTATATTTGTTCAAAAATTTGTATAGTTGTATTTTGCTGCGTGCTATGTTACCTTATTGAGAATTGTTGAGGCTTTTGCTTGAGTCATTGGAACCATTTATTTAACACAACGTAGAAGTGCAAACTGCTGTGATTCTTTAAATACAAATTGGCTCAGCAATTTGTGTAATTGCCATTTTTTTCTAGGCTCAAAATTTTAGAGTCCACCTTTTTATTTCTTTTAATCAGACAATAGAATCAATTTGTTTACTAATAACCTTTTCTTGTAATGAATGGAATGCATGCTGATTATCCCTAACCTCTATAAATGGCATTTTCTCTCCTTTCTCACTGACTCTATTTGTTCTCATCCCTTGTTTTATCACACTTAAATTAGTACAGCAACCTCAAGTCCACCTGTTTTAGTCATCTAATGCTATGTACAAAGCCATCCATAAATTTTAGCATATTAAGACAGCAAAGATTTATTATTTCACAGTTTCTGTGGGTCAGGAATCAGGATGCAGCTAAGCCAGATGCCCGGGGCTGTGGTCTGTAACGAGGCTGTAGTCAACCTGCGCTTCCTACAGTCAGGTTCTTGTCTCATTTGACTCAACTAGCAGAGGATTCCTTTCCAATCTCACTCACATGGTGGTTTTCAGGCAAGACTACCTGACTTGACAAAGCAGCTTGCTTTCCCAGATCAAGCGATCTGAGGAAAAGTGAGTGAATTCAAGGCTGAAACCATGGTGTTTATATAAGCTAATTTCAGTAGCAATATACCATGACTTCTGCTGTATTCTATTCATTAGAACTGAGTCACTAAGTGCACTCCATATTCAAAGAGAGGAAGACAGTCTCCATCTCATGAAGGGAGGCATTTCAAAGTGTCTGTAGCCATGTTTTTAAAACCACCATATCCATTCTATGTGTTATGGTCATAGTAATGATCCTTAATTGCTACCATTCTCAACATTCCAAGGTATTCTATTTTCCTATTGCATTAAATTATTCCTGCACACAGCTTGTGCATGGAAAAGCTGTACCTCATCCAACAAGAGGAGGATAATAACTTTAACTCTGTATTTCTGATGCAAACAAATGTGTATATATGGAAGAATCAGTCATCATGTTATTCAAATACAGTATCCTAGCACGAAACTTAGGAGGAGACACAGATACTTCCTCTTCAAGGGGTGTTTTTATGCCTGCGCTGAGTAGTAATGACAACTTATATTCATTTCCTGCTTATTACGCACATACGTTAGTCATTGTGTTGAACAGATCAGGTATTTATTTCATTTAATTTTCAAATGAGTCCTAAGTCATTGCTAGTATATTTTCTATTTTGTAGATGAGGAAAACTAGGTTTGAAAAAGTTAAATAAATGGCCCTATGTCTTACTTAATTTGTAGAGATACAGGGATTGAAATACAGTCTTGTCTCTCGACTAATAAGCTCTTCTTTCTTCTTGAATGTTACCAAAGGGATGTTTCCATGATATGACATTTCTACTAGAGAATGACTTCTTTGCTAACTTGTGCAAATGGTAGTCAGCCTCTATGAGGTGTCCTGTGGCTCACCTACGTAGGTCAACAGAATTAAACACTCTTTTGAAACCACCCTGTTAAGAAAGTTAAGAAAGATATTTATTAGGTTTTGGGACTAAAAAGAAAGAATAGAAATTATTAACTA
>CAUYRT010051018.1:0-25394 GCA_963574885.1 Lepilemur ruficaudatus | reverse complement strand
GCCTAGCTCACAGCAACCTCAAACTCCTGGGCTCAAGCAATCCTTCTGCCTCAGCCTCTCAAGTAGCTGGGACTACAGGCATGCACCACCATGCCCAGCTAATTTTTTCTATATATTTTTAGTTGGCCAATTAATTTCTTTCTATTTATAGTAGAGACGGGATCTCACTCTTGCTTAGGCTGGTTTTGAACTCCTGACCTTGAGTGATCCACCCGCCTCAGCCTCCCAGAGTGCTAGGATTACAGGCGTGAGCCACCGTGCCCGGCCTGATCAGTATGATTAACATCTTGAAGATTAACTCTAGATGGTCAGGGAATCCCCACCAGGTCTCTGTCTTTTATTCTTAAATGAATTCTTAAAATTCTTAAATTCTTAAATCAATAAAAATGATCCTCAAGTATTTTACAAAGTCCACTTATCAACCCAGGGCATTTGACTATTTGTTAAAAACCAGATTAATCTCAAACTTGCCTTTCCATAAATACAAAAAGAAAAAGCTTTGTTGTGATACAATGACTATCTTAATTGTAGTGACTTTATAATTTGTTGTCACTAGTGTGGCAAGTGTCAGCATCTCATGACAAAGATAAAAAGTTTAGCCTATTTTCAACTCCTTTCTGACCTACCAAGAATTTTTAAGAGCCCTTAGTTCATTCTTCTAGGTGAAAATATTTAGGTTTCATTCGAAAACTATTTTAGTTCATCTCGTCATCCTTTGCAGACTTATTTAATTCTATCTAATCTTTAAAACCTGGGGGTTCTCCATGGTTTCCTCCTCTACTTTTTTCTAGTCTCATTTCTCATCATCAGTTCTCAAACTTCACAATTTTCTAGGAAACTGGTTAAAAATAAGGATTCCCACATCCTAACCCCAATGATTCTGATTCTGATTAATAAATAGGGCCCATTAATCTTTATGTTATAAACAATTATGCCTAAGTGACCAAGGTATACATTGTGAAACTCTCCCTCATTATCTCATGAACACTCTCATCTAGTGGAAGAAAATATGATGTTTCCAATTCCTTTTATAGCTGATGATTCTTAATTCTATATTTCAGACTAGCTCTTAGGTGCAGTCCAAACCCACTTAAGTTTGCTCCAAATGTTGCTCCTCATCCAGAAATTCCTAGAGTGAATGATTCAAATATCCACCTGGTTGCCAAAGGCAGAGACTCTATCTTCTTTCCTCTTACTCACCTCTCATCATCACAATTTGTATATTCCCAAAATATTGTTACCACCATAGGCCATTCTTCATTCATCTCTTAGGTTATGGTAATAGCCTCTGAACCACTTTTCCAGTACCCTTCCAAATCTATCCTTCATAATGCTGCCAGAGTGACCTAAGACCAATATCTGGCTATGTCAGTCCCTCATTTAAAACCCTTCCAGGATAAAATCCAAACACCTTAGCATGTCACAAAAGGTCCTTCATGATTTGGCCCCTGCTAACCTCTCTAAATGATCTCCCTGCAATTCCCCAACCTCCATGTCAGTTGTATAAAACTACTTCCTATCCCATTAACTTCTTTTACATGTTCACATGCTTTTCTCTCTCCTGAAAAACGCTTTCTCCACCCAACTAACTGCATTAGTCCTCAATTTTCAAGTCTCTGCTTAGGAGTGATCTGTTCTGGTAATCCTTCCCTTTCAAACTGTCACTCCTTTTCCCCAAAGGCTATATTAAATTCCCATTTTAAAATATTTACTTATTACACTGTATTGTGTTGATCTACTTGCCTATCTCCTCTTTGAGACTGCTAGTTCTGTTTTTCATGTCTGTATATCTAACCTACTACACAGCTGGCACATAGCAGACATTTATGTAAATGTCATCAGTAAATGTCATCTGAATAAATGAATCCATGTAATGGCAGTTTCTAGTCAACAAGAATCTTCTCTTCTGTATTAACCATGGAAAAACTTAGCACGTTCAGTGCCCAAAATAATAAACCAGTCTTGCAGCCAAGTAATTTGAAAATACAAGGATTTCTTACAGCCATTTTTATTGTCCTTCATAAGTTCATCAATATATTTATGAGCACAAATTTGATATCTAGAGAAATGCAGGACTACCAATGAGTCATACGTTCCATTTTTATTATAACTTGTACTTTTTTTTTTGCAAGCTAGGTTTTTCTCCCCCATACTAGATTTAGACCTGCACTGTCCGATCCAGTAGCCACTAGCTACAGGTGGCTATTTAAAGTTAGTTAAAACTAAAATTTAAATATCAGTTCCTCAGTCGCACTAGCCACATTTCAAGTGCTCAAAAGTCATAGGGGGCTAGTGGTCATGATACTGGACAGTGCGGATACAGAACATTTTTATCATCACAGGAAGTCCTACTGGACAGCGCTGGCGACACAGTTATAAAAGGACTTCAGAAAAACCTCACTTACTTCTTAGCTCCCACGATCCTCGAGCTCCTCTGCTGTTTAAAGGATGTGGGTCCCGGAGTCTAGCAAATCACAAGCACACAAGTGAATGCTAGGAACCCCTGAATCTCGACCACAAAAAGACGAATTCCCCCTACGCCCAGAAGAAATGAAGCTCTCCCGGGGCCGCTACCTCAAACGGAAGAAGGCAATGCTTTTTAGTAAAGGCGTGCCGTTCTATCTTCCTACACTGTTAAGGCGGGTAACAATACAAGAGCCTTCATCTTCCCCCATTCTCCAAAGCCCTGTACCAGAGAAAGGGTCTAAAGGGGAGGTGAAAAGAAACGACAACGGCACTGGCGATGTAGAAGGAATAGAAATTAATGGCAATCTGGCGAGGAGCTAAGTCCAAGGAGGTGGGGAACAGGCAGGAGAAAGTGGGAAAAGAAAAAGGGGACAGGTGATCTGATCTAGAAGGGTGGGGCCTACGATGGGCTCTGATAAAGCCAACTCTGAGCAAGGGACAAAAGCGAGGGACCGCGTGTTCCGGGCTCGACAGCGCTACCTCTAAAGCATAACGGTCAAACCAAGAAACTCACAGCGGGTATTGCACCGAGTCTGGAAGACATCACTCCCTCTCCACGCCTAACAATTTCACCCAAGGGCTCCGGCCAGATCAACGCCACTTCCGCTCTCCTTGCCTCTCCCGGATGTGCGCTCGGCCCCGCCTAGCCCTCTTCTGAACGTCTGCTTCCGCCTAGCAGCTTCCGAGGGGGCTGCGGCCGGAGGGAGTCACGTGACGAGCCATCCTCCGATTCCTCTGAGACCCCGCCCCCCGCCCCGCCTCCCCCGTAGCAGTGCGGGACTTGGGAGCCGCGGGTGGGCTCTGGAGAGAAGGGGCGGAGTTTGGAGCCTTAGCCCGGCCTTGAAACCTCTGCCAACTGTTCCAGCTCTTTGCACCCCACCTTGTGTCACTCTACCCTCCCTTCTGCACCCACCCGGCCAGTGGTCTTTCTAGATGCACATGGGGATCAGTTATTGCCCCTTTATTGATCTTAGAGAAATTACAGACCCATTCTTGCCCACCCCCCCACCCCCGCCCCAGGTAGAGAGATGTAGAAGCCGCTTCATTGCTGAGGGCGCAGTAATCGGAGGCAGTGGCTGCTCAGGGAATATCCAGGAAAGGGCAGCTAGGTGAAGACCTGAAGGAGACAATAACAGGGGCCCATCTCGCCTCATCTGCTAGCTTCAAGCCTCCAAACTTTCCCTGCTTTTGGATTTTTTTGTGTGGTCCGTAGGAGACATGTTTGAGTAGTAACTCTTGAAATCTTGAGATAAAATATGCCTGGGCCTCTCCCTAGGGGAACTGTGCTTGAGTCTCTCCTTAGGGGGACTGCGTCGGCTCCTTTCAGAGGGACTGTGAAGGGTCGTCTTTGTGGGACTGTCATGGGTTCTCTCAGAGTGACTGCGTCGGCTCCTCTCAGAGGGACTGCGATGGCTCCTCTCAGAATGACTGCGTCGGCTCCTCTCAGAGGGACTGCGATGGCTCTTCTCAGAGGGACAGCGTGGGCTCCTCTCAGAATGACTGAGATGGCTCCTCTCAGGAGGACAGCGTCGGCTCCCCTCCAAGGGTCTGTGACTTCTCTCAGAGGATCTGTGACGTCTCCTTTCAGAGGGACTGTGATGACTCCCCTCAGAGCGACTGTGGCAGCTGCTCTCCAAGGGTCTGTCGTGTCTCCTCCTAGAGGGACTGCGAGGGCTCCTCTCCGACAGATTGCGAAGGGTTCTCTCAGAGGGACTGCGAGGGCTCCTCTCAGAGAGATTGCGAAGGGTTCTCTTGGAGGGACTGCGAGGGCTCCTCTGGGACAGATTGCGAAGGGTTCTCTCAGAGGGACTGCGAGGGCTCCTCTCGGACAGATTGCGAAGGGTTCTCTCGGAGGGACTGCGAGGGCTCCTCTCAGAGAGAGTGTGAAGGGTTCTCTGAGAAGGGCTGCGATGGTTTCTCCCAGAGGGACTGCGAAGACTCCTCTCAAAGAGACTGTGAATGGTTCTCTGACAGGGGCTGCGGTGGTGTCTCCCAGGGGGACTTTGAGGACTCCTCTCAAAGAGAGTGTGAATGGTTCTCTCAGAGGGGCTGAGATGGTGTCTCCCAGAGGGACTGCGAGAGCTCCTCTCAGAGGGATTACGTGGGGTTCTTTGCAGATGCGAGCTAGGGTGGTTTTGCCCCTGGTGCATGAGCTTCTCTTTATGGTGACTGTACCTGGTTCTCTTCATAGGGGAACTGGGTAGGATTCTCCCTCGGGGCTGAACTCTGGTTCCTGGTTTGGACAAGTTCTTAGACTTCTTGCTGGAGATTTCCTTTCTGTAAAAGTTTTCCTTTGCTCTGTGGCTGCTATCCTTTTGAACTGTACCAAAAGGCTGCCCACCAGAGCTAGTTTGGGAACCTGTGGGCTTGGGCCGCTGGAGAGGTCTAAGTTGGAAAGAGCTCTCTCTTTTTGGCTGTTGAGCTGATCTACATTGGTCTGTTCCTCCCCACACCTCATGCTTAGTGGTCGAGCCTGTTGGCCTTAGCTTGGCAACTGACATCCTGTCTCTTCTGATATCTCCTGGTGAGCAATAGTTCATGGCTTTTTGTTTTGGATGGCATTTTTTGCTTGACAAATTGTCCAGCCTTGCCCTGTCCTCGGGCTTCTGCCCAACAAAAGCTATAACTCTGTGTGCCGTTTGGAATGCCTGCTTTAGGCCCTGAAGAAGCAGTTGCGTGAACTTGGGTTGGGAGGATTTCTTAGGTTGTCTTTTTAAAGAGGCAGTACTTGTCTGAGATGCTCCAACCCTCTTCCTTGTTAAATGAGATGGTAATTCCCGACAGGAGCTCTCTATTGTGGTTCTACGGTTTGTGTAGAATTTTGTGTTTTGTTTTCTAAGTCCCTTGGTGATTCTCTTCATTGGATATTTTGAATCAGAGGTCTTTTTGGTTCTCACTTTAGCCCATTTTTCATTCTGATTGCTTTCCAAGTCACTCTCTGGCAGAACGTGAACTTGAGTGAATTCAGGGTGCCCAGGCTCTCTAATTTCTGTCTTTTCTACTAAGTCAGGGCTAGCATATTGCCTTCGCCTGATATGAACTTGGACAGGAGCAGGAGACTGGGAAGACCTGGACTGAAAATCTTTTGTGGGAGTAGGACTCTTGAAAGCTTGAGTATAGGTTTTAGCTTTCCTTTTTGATGGTGATACAGGGCTCCTTGGTATGATGGGTCTGTCTCTTCCACGATACTTTGTGATTTGGGGTCTTTTCCCAGTTCGTAACCTAAAGCCAAGATGCAACCGAATCTCGCCATGTCCTTCAGGAGTGCTTACAAGGTGGAGCTGTGGATAGATAAGAAGATAAGGCCCAAAAGTGGCCTGTAATTTGTGACAGCAATTAAATCCTGAACATCGGCCACACTGTAGGCAGATAGGGTATTTTAGGACCAGACCTGAAGCTAGGGGTGGAGGTACATTGAGGGGCATTTGACTCCTTAAGAATTTTGCTGCTATTTTTAGCTGCAGATCTTGTAGCAACTGGAACTGTTCTGAGAAGTCAGTCTTGGCCTGGGAAAGATAATTTGGCTTGAGGGAGTATTGGGACTCAAAAATCCTTGTCTGTGAATCACTCTGTGAGTTCTCACACTCTTCCACTAGAACAGGATCTTCCCTACTATACAGTATCCTGAGGGAAGACTCTGACTTTACTGGGGCAGGAAGCTGGCCCCCTGCACATGAGATAGGCGTGTGCTGAATGACTTTCTGAGATATACCACTGAGCATTGGGTTTGTTTTCCTTATTCCCACTTTAGTTCCAGAGTATTGCTGTATTATGGAAGATGTGGAGCCACGTGTCCACATCCTTAATGCCATTCTTTTCTCATGACCATGACATAAAGTATGTCTTTGAATGTAGTTTTTGATCACCGAAGACTGAGAAATAGTATATGGGCCTTTCTGTAGCAGGCTCTGGGAAAATTCCATCAGTTCAGCTGGAACCCCAAATAAATGCTGAATAGATTGACAGGTATCTGCAGTAGCTCTTTCTGATAAAGAAGTTTGAGAACAAAGCTTCCTTTCCATAGTGGTCCCCAAAACATTCCCCAGCATTAGCATAGAGGAGAGATATTTTCTAGGTAATCGCTGCCTCCAGGCACGACTCTCCCAGACATTCTGTTGTCTGCCCAGGAAAGACCTGATAAGGCCTCTTCGAGCCCCTGAGTCTGCCTGGAATGTCCTGGGTGGTGATCTCCAGCTTTGTGGTGGATGATTCTGGAGTGAGTTCTCTAGCTCCTCCATCTGCTTCCTCTTAGTCTTCTCCTTAGATGTGACATCCACTCCTGGGATCTCAGGATGTGGGATTTCCACAGTATTAGCTATCTTATCAGAGGGTTGATTATGAAGGCCCAAGGGAAGAGTTGAAGACTGTATCATAATAGGGTCTTTGGGCTGCAAAATATCTGTCCCAAGGTTTTTTCTATCCAAAACTCTTGATACTTCTGGCATGCAGTAATCCCAAAGGCCCCCTGATTCAGATGTTGTTTTCACAGAGCTTGAAATGAATGGGGTTGAAGAACTGTGTAGGAACCTAGAGAAGTTAGTTTCCACTTGTAACTCTTCTGATGTTAACTCCTCAGATTCCCTCTTCTGACACACTTGTCCTAGATTCAAATCCTCAGATTTCATGACTTTGGGAAGCTCTGTTTTTATCATTATAGATTTCACAGCCTGAAGCTCTTGTGTATGAGTCAATACTGTAGGTTCCTCAAATGAAGATGTTTGCTGTGAGGTTAATTCTTCAGATTTAACTTGAATATTTGGCCCTCGAGGTAATTCTACAGGTCCCACCGGTTCTTGAAAATGTGGCCTTGGGACTAAATCCAAACAATCCATTACTTCAATTCCCGATCCTAAGGCTACTCCTAGTGGTTCTACAACCTGAGGAATTGGTCCTGGTGCTAATTCCTCAGATTTTACGATTTGAAAGGATGGCCCTGGGATTAATATAGTCTTTACAATTTGAAACCCTTTCAACTCCATTGTTTCCAAAATCTGGTGTGTTGGCTCTGTGATTAATTTCTTAGACTTTACATTTTGCAACCATAGCCTTGAGGTAAACTCTGAAGGTCTCACATCTTGCAGTTGTGGAGTCAATTCAACATATTCTACCATTTGAGGAGTTGGTCCTGGTGTTGTTACAGACTTCATAACTTGAAGTGGTGACCCAGGGGTCATTTTCACAGATTCAACAACTTTTGGGGGATCTACTGGGGTTACCCCTACTGAATGAGCAACTTGAAGCTGTGTCCTTGCAGATTCTGTGACTTGATCTAGTGGCTTTGGACTAATCCTCCTAAATTCTATAATTTGACCCAGTGGTCCTGGTGCCATCTCTGAATATTTCATACTTTGATTCTTTGACTGTGTTAGCCCCATTGATACCTCCTTTTGCTGCCATGTCTTAGAGGTGGGCTCTACTGATTCTGCATGTCCCACAACTTGACTTGTTTGCTTTGGGGATAACTCTAAAGAGTCTTCCATTTGCTCAGAGGCTGAACTTACAGATTCTGGGACTTGGTGTCTTAACCCTAGTGTTATCCCTGAAGATCTCACGTGATGTTGTGGTTTGGGGGTCAATTCCATAGGTTCCTCCATTTGTAGGCCCATCTTAGGAGTCAACTCCACAGATTTAGGAACTTGATGTCCTAGCCCTGGTGTCATCCTTGAAGTAGAATCTGGGATATGATATAATGACTGTGGAATCAATACTACAGATTCTTCCCTTTGCAGTCTTTTCTCAGAGATCACTTCCATAGATTCTAAATCTTGCGGATAGAGCCTTGGAGATCTCTCTGCAAATCCAGTAGCTTGACTTATTGCCTTTGGGGTCATTCCAAGTAATTCCTTCCCTTGCAGCCTTGCCTCAGAGGTCAGCTCCAGAGCTTCTGTAATGTGATGCTTGAGCTCCAGGGTAATCCCTTCAGATTCCACAATTTTTTGCAGTGGCCTTGTATATAACTGTCCCAAATCCTTAACTTGAGGCCATGACTGAGAGAGCAATTCCAGGGTTTCTGGGGTTCGGTAGCTTTTCTCTGGAGTTAATTCTAAGGATTTTGAGACTTGATCCTTTAACACTGGAATCAGATCAACAAATTTTGGGACTTGAAGATCTAGCTTCAGAGGCAACCCTAAAGATTCCATAACTTTACAAATGCGGCCAGGAGTTGTCCCCAGTGGCTTTGGGGTCAACCCCACAGATTTCTCTACAGTTTCTGGGCTTTTATGTGCCAATCCTTGTGCCATTTCTATAGATTCTGTGGCTTGATAAATTGGTACTGAAATCAAATTCACAGATTCAGGGATTTGATGTCTTGGCTTTGGGATCATCTCAGCATATTTTACAAATGGATGCCCTGATGTAGGCATTATTTCAGAGGATTCCATGATTTGATAACTTGTTCTTGGATTTTGTTCCCCACATTTCACTCTTCGAAACAATGACTCTGGTGCTAATTCCACAGATTTTATAGTTTGCTGCAGAGACACTGAAGACAATTTCACATGTTTTATACTTTGCAACTTTGGCTCTGAAGTAAACCCCAAAGATTTCACACCTTGTTGCTGTGATTCTGAAGACAAATTTGAAAATTTGACACTAGTCAACATTGGTCCTGGTAGGAACTTCCTCGCTGGCTCTGATGCCAACACTGTTGATTTCACACCTTCCCATCCTAAAGTCAATTCTCGGCAATTCATGTCTTGCTGTCGGGCCCCTCGTGTTAGTGCCACAGGTTTTATATCTTGAAAATATGATTTGGGTGGAAAGACCACAGATTCAACACACTGTGACCCAAGGCATGATGTCAACCCTAAAGAATTCATGCTTTGAGGTTGTGGCCATGGGTTTGACTTCACAGATTTTACATCTTGAGAACATGGCTGCAATGTAAATGCCTCACATTTTAAGTCCCACTGCTCAGAGCCTGAAATCAATTTCACAGAATTTGCACCACAAAGCAATGGCGGTTTGTTCACCTCCACAGACTTTACATCTTTAAATGGTGGCTCTGGTAAAAATACCACAGATTTTACAGCATTTAACTGAGGACCCAAAGCAAACACAGGTTGTACAACTTGCTGCTGTGACCCAAGGTGGTTCCCCCAAAATTGGACTCCTTGAAACTGTGTCCCTGGAGTTAATGCAGAAGATTTCACACCTTGCAAGTGTGGTCCAGGGTTGAACAGAATAGATTTTGTACCTTGAGATTCTGACCTGGGGTTCAATTCAGATGGTTTCATGCCTAGTATCTGTGGCCCTGAATTAAACTTTATAGAATTTCTGCATTGATGGTTTGACTCTGAATTCAACTCAGAAGAATTCATACTTTGCATCTGTGGACCAGAGTCGAACTCCATTGGCCTTATGCCTGGAAACTTTGTTCCTGGAGTCGATTTACATTTTACGTCTTGGAAATGTTGCACAGATTTGATACCCTGAAATTCTGGCCTTGGATGCAACTCAGAAGATCGCATACCTTGAAATTTTGTCCCTGGAGTCAATTCAAAAGATTTTACACCTTGCAAATGTGGCCCAGGGTTGCATCCAAAAGAATTTACACACTGAAGTTGTGGCCCTGGAATGGGTGCAGAAGAATTTACACCTTGCAAATGTGGCCCAGGGTTGCACCCAGTAGAATTTACACATTGAACTTGTGGCCCTGGAATGGATGCAGAAGAATTCACACTTTGAGAATGTGGCCTAGGGTGGCACCCAAGAGAATTTACACACTGAAGTTGTGGCCCTGGATCAGATGAAGAATTCACACCTTGCAAATGCAGCCCGGGGTTGCACCCAGTAGAATTTACACACTGAACCTGTGGCTCTGGAAGGGATGCAGAATAATTCACACCTTGTGAATGTGGCCCAGGGTTGCACCCAAGAGAATTTACACACTGAAGCTGTGGCCCGGGAATGGGTGCAGAAGAATTCATACCTTGCAAATGTGGTTCAAGGCAGAATGCTTTAGAATTTATATCTTGAAGCTCTGGACCAGGATTCAACTCAGAAGATTTTATACCTTCTAACTGCGGCCCTGTGTTTAATGCCATAAAACTTTTACACTGAATCTGTGGCCCTGGATTCAGTTCAGAGGATTTCCCACTGTGCAATTTAGGCTCATGCTTGAATTCTAGTGATTGCTCATCTGGAAGCTTTGTCTTTGTGCACAACTCAGAAGACGTTATTCCTTGTAACTGTGGCCCAGCATAGAACTCTAAAGATTGGATATCTTGAAGCCTTGTTCCGGGGCATAACTCAGATTTCACATCATGCAACTGTTGCTCAGAATTGAATTCCATAGATTTCACATCATCTTTCAGCTTTGTCCCTGTGCATAATTTTGAAGATTTTCTATGTTGCAAATGTGACCCAGGACTGAACACCAAAGAGTTTACACTTTGATGCTCTGGCCATGGATTCAATTTATGATATTTCTCATCTTGCTGCTGCTTTCCAGCATTGAACTCAGAAGGTACCACACTGTGAATCTTTGATTCCAAGGCCAACTCACAGAGTTTTGCAACCTGCAATTCTAGGTCAGGGTTGACATCTGTAGAGTTCATTGTTTGAAGCTTTATCAACTCAGATTTCACACCTTGCAACTTTGCCCCAGGGTTGAATTCCACAGATTTCACACCTTGAAGGCTTCTTGCTAGTGTCAACATAGATAATTTCCTATCTTGTAACTGTAGGGGTGAGTTAAACCCCAAAGATGTCCTATCCTGTACCTTTGTTCCTAGAGTCGATTCAAAAGATTTCACATCTTGCCATATTGGCACAGGCATAAACTCCACAGATTTCATTTTTTGAGGCTTTGTCCTTGGGATCACTTCAGATTTCATATCCTGCAAGTGTGATCCAGACTTGAACTCCATAGATTTTACATCTTGAAGCTTTGTTCCCAAGATCAATTTAGAATCTGTCACATCTTGCAACTGTGGGCCTGAGTTGAACTCTACAGATTTCCCATCTTGAAGCTTTGTCTCTTGTCTTAACTCAGAAGATGTTACACCTTGTAACTTTGGACCATGGTTGAACTCTACAGATTTTACATCTTGAAGTTTTGTTCCTTGAATCAACTCAGAAGATTTTTCACTTTGTATCTCTGATCCAGAATCGAAGTCCATTAATTTCACACCTTGAAGCTTTGTGCCTGAGATCACCTCAGATGATTTTATACCTTGAAAGTATGGTCTGTAACTGAACTTCTTGGATTTTACATCTTGAAGTTTTATACTCATGAGCAAATCAGAAGGTTTTATATCTTGTAACTGTGGGCCTGAGTCCAGCTCTACAGATTTCACACCTGGAAACTTCCTCTCGAGGGTCAAATCACACTTTTCACCTTGTAACTTTGGACTAGGTTTAAATTCTACAGATTTCACACCTTGAAATTTTTCCCCTGGGATTGCTTCAGAAGATTTCACACCCTGCAAGTATGGTCCAGAACTGAAATCCATAGATTTTACATCTTGAAGCTCTATACCCATAACCAACTTAGAATAGTTCACATCTTGCAACTGTGGGCCTGAGTTGAATTCCACCAATTTCACTTCCTGAAGCTTTGTCCTCACTATGGACTCAGAAGATTTCACACCTTGCACCTGTGACCCAGGTTTGAAGCCTGTAGATTTCACATCTCGAATTTTGGTCTTCTTGGTCGAGTCAGAAAATGGTATCTCTTTCAATTGTGAGCTGGGGTTTAAGGCAATAAATTTCGTATCTTGGGTCTCTGTCTTAGGTATCAACTTAGGAGATCTTACACTTTGCCTCTGTGGTCCAGAGTTGAACTCAGATTTCATACCTTCAAGCTCTGTCTGAGGAGCCAACGCAGATGATTTCATACTTTTCAAGTGCAGTAGGAAGTTCAACTCTACAGTTTTATCACTTTGTAATTGTTGCCCTTGGCTTAATACCCCAGATTTCACTCCTGAAATCTGTGGCTCTTGTGTAAACACTGGAGAATTCACACCTTGAAGCTGTGTTCCTGGGGATAACTCTAAGGGTTTCACTTTTTGCAGCTGTGGTCCTGGGGTCGACTCAGAAGATTTTACACCTTGAAAATGAAGCCCAGATTTGAATGCCATAGATTGTATATCACAGAGCTTTGTCCTTGAAATTGGGTCACATGATTTCATACTTCTCAACTGTAGCCCAGGTTTCGAATCAATAGGTTTGAACCCTTGAAGCTGATGCTCCCGGAGTGATGCCAAAGGTTGTTTACCTTGGAGCCTTGGCCTTGGAGTCAACTCAGATGACTTCACATCTCTTAATTGTATTATAGAGGATTTTGATTCTACAGTTGTGACACCTCGAGATTGTGAACCAAGATTTAGCACAGATTTTATACCTTGGCACTCTGATCTCGGCATCCACTGAACAGATTTCATACTTCCAAGCTGTGGCTCTTGGTTTAACTCCACAGTTTGCATGCCTTGAAGCTGTGACTCTGAGATTGATGCCAAAATTTTCCCTCCTTGCAGCTGTGCTCCCGGGTACAACTCAGACGTTTTCACACACTGCAACTGTGGCCCAGGGTTAAATTCCATAGATTTTGTACCTTGAAGTTTTGGCCCTAGAGTCAATTCAAATGACTTCACACCTCCAAACTGCATTGAAGGTTTCAACTCTGCAGGTTTGAAGCCTCGAGACTGTGACCCAAGATTTAACCCCATAGATTTCTCACCTTGGAACTCAGGTCCCCGTATCCACTGAAGAGATTTCCTACTTCCAAGCTGTGACTTTTGTTTTAACTCCACAGTTTTCACAACTTGAAGTTGTGGCTCTGAGGTTGACACCAGAATTTTCCCTCTTTGCAACTGTAGTTCTGGGGACAACTCCGGCATTTTCACACACTGTAACTGTGGCCCAAGGTTAAACTCCATAGATTTTACACCTTGAAGTTTTGGCCCTAGAGTCAATTCAAATGACTTCACACCTCCAAGCTGTGTTGAAGTTTTCAATTCTGCAGGTTTAAAACCTCCAGACTGTGACCCAAGATTTAACCCTATAGATTTCACACCTTGGAACTCAGGTCTTGGTAGCCACTGCACAGATTTCATACCTCCAAGCTGTGGTTCTTGGTTTAACTCCATAGTTTTCACACCTCGAAGCTGTGGCTCTAAGGTTGACACCAGAACTTTCCCTCTTTTCAGCTGTGCTCCTGGGGACAACTCAGATGTTTTCACACACTGCAACTGTGGCCCAAAGTTAAACTCCATAGATTTTGCACCTTGAAGTTTTGACCCTAGAGTCAATTCAAATGACTTCACACCTCCAAACTGCACTGAAGGTTTCAACTCTGCAAGTTTGAAGCCTGGAGACTGTGACCCAAGGTTTAACCCTATAGATTTCACACCTTGGAACTCAGGCCCTGGTATCCACTGAAGAGATTTCATTCTTCCAAGCTCTGGCTCTTTGTTTAACTCCACAGTTTTCATACTTTGAAGCTGTGGCTTTGAGGCTGACCCCAAGGATTTCACTTGGTGCAACTGTGGTCCTGGGGTCAACTTAGGAGATTCCATACTATGCAACTGTGGTTTACATTCAAACTCTTTAGCTTTTACATTTTGCATATTTGGTTCTGGAGTCAATTCAAATGATTTCATACCTTTCAACTGTAGCTCAGAGTTGAGGTCTATAGATTTTACATCTTCAGATTTCGACTCCGGAATTAACTCCAAAGACATTACATCTTTTGGCTCAAACACTCTCTTCAATTGCCATAAATTCACATATTGCTGCTCTGGTGTGTTTACAGATATCTGACCATCCTGTTCAGGCCCAGGAGATAAATCCACAGGTGTCATCCCTTGAAACTGTTGCTTTGGGGCTAAATCCACAGATTTTACACCTTCAAACTCTTGTCTTCTGGGTACATTCACAGATTTTACTACTGGCCTCTTTAGCCTTGGGATCATCTTCACAGATTTTACACGTTGCAGCTGTGGATCTGGAGTCTCCTCTACAGATTTTAAACTTTGAAGCCTTAAACATGGGGTAATCTCCGCAAATTTCATATCTTGCATTTGTGGCTCTGACATCATTTCCTCAGGTTTCACATGTTGTAGATGAGGTCCTTGAAGCACTTCCATAGATTTAACACCTTGAAGCAATGGACCTTGTGCAAAAGCCATAGACTTCTCACTTTGCATCTTTAGCCCAAGTTTTAATTCCACAGCTTTCAAATCATGCAGCTGTGTACCTGGTATGAACTGCCCAGTTTTTAAATCTTGAATTCTTAAACCTGGAGTCAACTCCATAGATTTTGCACTTTTAAGCTTGGAATCAGGGGTAAATTTCACAGATTTGACATCTTCTATCTGTGAACTCAAGGTTTTCTCCACAGATTTCCCACCTTCTAGCTGTGGACTTGGGGTTATCTCCACATATTTCATACCTTCCAGGCATGGTCCTACAGTTAAACCCACAGATTTCATATCTTCCAACTGTGATCCTGAGGTCAGCAACTCAGATTTTAAACCTGGAAGCTTTGAGCCTGGGGTTAGCTCCCCAGGTTTCACACCTTCTGCCTGTGGCTCTGGGATTAATCCCATAGATTTGACATCTCCCACTTCTGGCTTTGGTGTTAATTGCATAGACTTCGTACCTCCCAAATGTGACCCTAGAGTTAACTCCACAGCCTTCATATCCTCTAGCTGTGGCTCTGGGATCAGCATCTCAGATTTTAAACCTTGAAGCTTTAAGACTGGGGTCCACTCCACCAGATTTACATCTTGCATCTGTGATCCTTGGATCAATTCAGAAGATTTCACACTTTGCAACTGTGGTTTTCTGGTCAACTCAGAATGGTTTACACTTGGCAACCGTGGCCCAGGAGTCAACTCCATAGATTCTGCATCTGGTATCTGTGGCTCTGAGACTAATTTACAAGAAATTTCAACTTCTAACGTTGGCACTGGGTTCCCTGCTACATATTTTACACCTTGAAACAGTGGCTCTGGTACTAATAACTCAGGCTTAACCCCTTTCCCCTCTGGCTCTGGGGCCATCTCCATAGATGTTACCCCTTGTGTCTTTGGCCCTGGGATCAACTCAGAAAATTTTACACATTGTAGCTGAGGCCCTGAATTTAACTCTGAAGATTTTATACCTTGAGGTTGAGTTCCTGGTGTCAAATCAATAATTTTGACATCTTGTAGCCATGACTGTAGGTTAAGCCCTACCTGATTCATACCTTGAAGTTCTGGAAATATATTTGCTAATTTGGAATCTTGCAGCCCTAACTCTGGAGCCACCTCCACAGAATTCACACCATGAAACATTGATCCTGGGGTTGATTCCCCAAATTTGACACCTTGAAGCTTTGGTCTTGAAGTCAATTCAGAAAAGTTGCCATCTTGCTGCCATAGCCCTAGGTTTACTTCCTCAGATTTCACGTCTTGAAATTGTAGTTCTGAGGTCAAATTCACAGACTTCTTGCTGTGAAACTGTGATCCTTCAGTGGATAGAACAGATTTCATAACTTCTACACATGGCCCTTGACTTAACTGCAAAGATGACTCTAGTACAAACTCTAGAGGATTTATATCTTCAAGCTGAACTCCGGGAATCAACTGCACATGTTTGAAATCTTGAAGCTGTGGCTCTGGGATCAAATCAGAAAATTTGACATCTTGCAGGCATGGTCTTGGGTTTAGTTCCATAAGTTTCACACTTTGAGGGTGTGGTTCTGGAGTCGACTGTACAGATTTGACACTTTGATGCTTTGGCCCTGGAGTAAAATATGATGATTTGATTTCCTGCATTGGGGAATCTGAGGTTAATTCATCAGATTTCACACCATAATGTGGGGGTCCTGAGATTAAATCTACAGGTTTTTCTCCTTGAAGAAGTGGCCCTAGAGATAATTTTGAAAATCTAACATTTTGCAACTGCGGCCCTGGGATCAAGTCCATAATACATGGTTTTGGTCCTGTAATTAACTTTTTAGATCCTACCACTATTGGGGATGCCATACCAGTTAACTCTATAGATTTCAAATGTTGCAGTAGTGGCTCTGATTTCTCATGTGGTATCTCTGGTCCTAGAGTCAACTCTGAAGATCCTGTTTCTGAATATGATAGTGGCACTGGGGTCAACATCTCTGATTTCACACTTTTCATCTCTGATCCTTGTTTAAAATCCAGAGATTCTTTTATTGTATGTTGTGACACTGGAGTTTCCTCCATTGCTTTTACAAGATGGTGCATTGTCTCAGGAGTGCCTTGGAAAGACATTGAGCTCATCTCCATAGATTCTGTAGTTTGGCACAATGGCCCTGGAATAATCCCTAAAGATGACTGTGTCAACACAATAGATTCTTCCACTTGGTGATAAGTGTCAGAGGTCAACTTTGCTTCTGTTTCTTGATATCCTGGCTCCAAGATCATCCCTAAAGATTCTGAGGATTGATGCCATGGGGTCAATCCTTCAGGCTCTGTGGCTTGATGATTTGGTTTGCGGTTCATCTCTGCAGAATTTATTACTTGAAGTTGTGTCTGTTTGATCAACTCCCCATATTTCATACTTTGCACCTGTGTCTCAGGAATTAATCTCCTACATGCTACCATTTGAGGAGTTTTTACATCTTCAACCAACAGTACAGGGGCTATCTTCTTAGATCTGATATCTTGTAACCATGGCCTTGGGGCCAACTCCATAGATATTGTATCTTCTATTAGTGGTCCTGAGGTCAAATCCACAGTGTTTAAATCTTGAAATTCTGGTGGTAGGGCCAAATGAACAGATTCCACACCTTGCGACTGTGAATCTGGGGTTAAACCTCCATGTTCTATAACATGTGGCTGTGCTGGTGGAATTATTCCCATGAAATCCATGGCTTGTAATAGTGCCACTGGAGTTACTTTTATGATATCCATAACTTGATGCAATGGTGCTGAAATCATTTCCAGTGATTTTTTGTTTTGATGTTTTGGCCCTGGAGTAATCTTCACCTGTTCCATGACTTTATGCTGCAGTCCCGGGGTAGTTTCCACAGTTTCCATGACTGCATGTTGTGGCCTTAGACTCATTTTTTCTAGTCTTACAGCTTCATGGTCCAACAACGTGTTATTCTTCACTGACTCTATGACTTGATATTGTGGTGTTGGGATCATTCTTATTGATTCTAAATGTGGATGTGATTTGTTATTCATTCCCATAGAATCTATGACTTGAAGCAGTGCTACAGGAGTTACCTTCACATTATCTGTGACTTGATTCAGTAGTCCCGAGGCCATCCTCTTTGGTTCCATAACTTGGTGCTGAGGTCTTGGGGTAACCTCCACTGACTCAATGACTTGATTTGGTGATTTTGTCATTACCCTCACTGTTTCCATCGCATTCACTGGTTGCACACCTTGATTTGGTGGCTGTGGGAACAAACCCACAGATTCTATCACTTTTGAATGTGATTCTGGGATCATCCCCATTGAATCCATGACCTGAAGTAATGCCAATGGAGTTACCTTTATACTATCTGTGACTTGATATGGTTGCATTGGGGTCAACTCCACATTAGTTGTTTGTGTCCTATGTTGCTGCATCCTTTTTTCTGGAAGACCTATGACCCTCGGCTCTATACCAAGCTCTAGCACGTATTTTGGGTCTTTCTTCAGTAAAGTGGTTTCCTCTTGACTTATGTTAACTCCTAAACCTCTGGGAGCTGTTGTGTCCATTGATGTAACTAAAGGCTTGGATCCAAGGATTTGGGGGCCATCCACAGTTTGTAGTTGCTTATCTGAGGTAACTGACTGTGAAAATTCTTTTTCTGTCCTATTTAATCCAGATTCCACTCCAATTTTCACATGGAGCTGAAATGATGGAAGGTCTGGGGATTTATTGTTGATATTTTGTTTAGTGCTTTGATAAATGGGCATAGATAACTGGCTTTGGGGTTTCTCTGGTTCAGGGACTCCTCCTTGCACTTCGATTAAATAATTCAGCATTGCCCATGATTCCTTCACAGGCAGAGGCACCTTTTGTTTCCGCAAAGTACAAACCTTCCAAGACATATGTCCTTCTAGCTCCCCCCTAGCCAAAGGAGAGAGCTGGATTGAAGCCGACCTTGGGGATTGTGGTCTTTCCTTGGAAACAGAATTTGGCCCATGATCTGATGTCAAATGCCTCTTGCTCCATCTCTCGCCTTTTGTTTTTTCTTGTTTGTAGATATTTAGGCGTCCAAAAATAGACTTGCTAAAAGAGCTTTGAGGTTGTAAGGGTGAATGATCTATCAAATTCTGAAAAAGTCTTGATTTTTCAGGCTCTGACAACTGAAAAGGAGGTAGGGAGGTGCCTTGGTTCCTGAACACAAATGGTTGCTTTTTAGCAGAAACAGGTAAACTATGGCTCCGGAATTGCCAGGTTGTTCCTTCAGAAAAGACAGGAAGGTGAGACAGGCTGGAATTATTACATGATGATCCAGAGGAGATGCTGTGGTCAATAGAATGTTTTTCCTTCTTACAGTCACAACAGGGTAGAACAGCCTTCTGAGACACAAGAACAGAGGAGGTGGAGGAAGAAATTATATCCTGTGATTCAGGCAAACCCATTGCCAGAAGACTTGATCTAAGAAATAAAGAGAAAAGTTTCCATTTTCTTTGAAGTAGGAAAAGGAAAAGTAGGAAAAGGAAAGAGAGTGGCCATTTCAAATGCAAAATATTTTTGGCCTGAGGGAGAGTTGGGGAAAAAAGTTGCTTTGTCCAACATCACTTACTTATGGAAAAAATTCCTCCACCAGGACAAAGGGAGGCAACAGCTCTCATTCCAGTCAGAAATGATCCTTAGACCAGTTGAACCCAGCACTTATCCCACTGACAAAACTAACTCTTCTTCCACTTTCTCTCCCCCCCTCTCCTTTATCCCCCCTTCCTTCCTCCCTCTTAAAAGCTCTACCACCTTTAATCCCCCACCTAGAAACTATATTCCCTGACCTTGCACTTTCCAGGTGTCGAAAGATCTGTTGAAGACTCCTGTCCATTGACCAGAGTATATACTCTTGGGTCCAGCCCACGGGGAGTTCTGAAACACTGGATGCAATAGAGTATGTCAATGTAATTTAAGTGATATTAAAATACCAGTAAGGAAACCAGTAAGAAGAGAGATTTAAATTAGAAAGGAGAAAGCTGTCATGGTAAGGGAAGTAAAACAACCAGGTAGTTTACTTCTAACTTTTACAGAATTGTATCAGTGCCATAGGCAGAAGAAAGAAAGAGTTGGCTGAAGACAAGCTTTACTCACCCAATGCAACCCATCCTGAGGTTGTCTTCCCACTGTGGAGCTGGATGAAGGGGTGAAGAATCTATTAGCATCATGACTGTTGGCATCATTTAGTCCAATCCCCTCATTTTGCAAATAAGGAAACAAATATGAAGTTTTGCCCAAGATCATAGAGCTAATTAGTGGTAGAGTTCAGACTTAAGCTAGGTCTCAAGTTTTTCAGAAAACTATACTATACTGCCTTCATCATGTAGTAGATGTAAGCTACACATACATTGGGAGGAGCAGGAATAATCATGGTAATAAGCAGTTGGAGTAGGGAAAACAGAGGTCATGATATTTATCTTTTCCTCCAGAGGAATTTGTCTAGAATCTATGGTGGGGAAATAAGGATACTGAAACTTCCCTCATCAAACTCTTGGTAGTTACCCTTTGCTCCTTCTCCAATTTCACCAAGTTTTTTTCCCAATACTTTGGCCTTTGCACAAAAGGAGATGAGGAAAGGAACCATGGAAACAATTATGGAGCCATGTACATCTCCTTGGAAGTGGAGGTGCTTGATAGAATAGGCATACTTTTTCTTCTTCCACTTACATCCTCTTTTTCAACCTCCCTCCACCTGCTATTTAAGGATAAAATCCTAGAGCAGACCCATAAATGATGTGAAGAGTAAAGGATAGGGTCTTTCTGACCTGTGTACTTCTGGATCTTTTTCGATTTATGCTGCTTCGCAGCCTAGAAAAGCACACAAAGAGAAAAGAAAATCAGATTATGTTCTAGGTTAGAGCCTTTATTGACAGCACATCTCATCTTATAGAAATCAGATATTAATACATCTATGTATCAGATATTGATATAGTTGGCATCCATAACCACATCATTATCACCTCATTCATTTATTCATGAATCATTTATTGAGTACTTACTAAGTTCTAGGTATTGTGTAGAGTGCTGGGACTACAAAGATAAATATGATTCCTGTATTCCCAGAACTTACACTAGTAGGGAAAACAGCTCTCTAAACACAAAGTGCCATGAAGTAAATGCTGTAACAGATGCATAAACTTTAGGGAATATAGAGGGCTGCCTCTATATATAATATATTAACCTCCTAGGAGAGAAGGAAAGAATTACTCAAGAAATTGCATTTTTTGTACTGGAGTTCGAAGAATCAGCAAAAGATTTTTAGTTGAAGAAAGAGTACTCCAGGCAAGTGGGAACATGATTGTCAGGTGCACTTTTGCTAAGTAGTGGGAGATATTAGGCCAAAAAGGTAGCTGGAAGCCTAACAGC
This sequence comes from Lepilemur ruficaudatus, assembly GCA_963574885.1. Classification (NCBI taxonomy): domain Eukaryota; kingdom Metazoa; phylum Chordata; class Mammalia; order Primates; family Lepilemuridae; genus Lepilemur; species Lepilemur ruficaudatus. Next base: position 4,418 of record CAUYRT010051018.1, on the reverse strand, counting down.
GGAATTTTAATTTTAGTCTGTAGGTCAGCATTTGCCAACTAGTAGTTAGTGAACTCGCAGGGTTTTTAAAAAGGTACTCCAGGTCATTTTAAAGGCATGAGTGACATTTGTTATCATTTCAAATAAAACTAATATTTATTTCTTCTCTTTGAATCAGGACATCAGTCTCTGAGAGTGTATCAAAAGAGCCTACACAACAATTAGTGGGACTTCATGAATATGCTCATGACTCAGTAACTCAGTTTACTACTCAGCTGAATATCCCTAGCTACAGTGGTTGTTTTGGCCTTTAGACAGTTTTTAATTGATTTTATGCCTAGTCATATATTATTTAATAATTTATGTCCATAATGGACCATTAATTAAAAACAAAAAAAGCAAAAGGAAAACCAATGTCAGAATACAAGTTAATATGTTTACAAAAGATCTTTCCATATATTTAATCTCAAAATGATCTATTCATATCACAGACCTAAATAATCTGAAAACACTTGTACCACAAAATCCCTGGAAATACTGAATTAAATAAAACACCCTTTTAAATACAGAATTTAGGCTGGGCGCAGTGGCTCATGCCTGTAATCCTAGCACTCTGGGAGGCTGAGGCGGGTGGATCACTCAAGGTCAGGAGTTCGAAACCAGCCTGAGCAGGAGTGAGACCCCGTCTCTACTAAAAATAGAAATTAATTGGCCAACTAAAATAAATACATTTATAGAAAAAATTAGTCGAGCATAGTGGCACATGCCTGTAGTCCCAGCTACTCGGGAGGCTGAGGCAGAAGGATTGCCTGAGCCCAGGAGTGTGAGGTTGCTGTGAGCTAGGCTGATGCCACGGCACTCACTCTAGCCCGGGCAACAGAGTGAGACTCTGTCTCAAAAATAAATAAATAAATGCAGAATTTAGAGTAAGGGAAATCCCTACAGGCCAAAATTAAGGAGAAAACTGAAAAACAACAGTGGAAAGTCACCTAATACTTCAGTGCCCTACATCATTTGCAGTGTCAGTCAGTAAGATATTTGGGTTGACAACAAATTAGGGACAAAAAACAAGGCTCATGTGAAGTGTATATTTGAGATTGAGACCCTGGGAAAAGGCCAGGATTCTCAAAATGCTACACGCTCAGTGGAAAGTTGGCTGGGAAAAAAATCTGCCCACGAGATAAGGAAGTTTGGGATCCAGGTGGGAAAAAGAGACTTCTCTCAGAATTTTAACCATGAGTCTATCCTTATAGTGGTTTGAAGTTTTAATTTATGTCCATTGTGTATAGCCAGGAACCCCCAAACTGAAAATAAAAGTAGAGTTATACTCTACTTTTATTAGAGTATCACTAATAATGGGCTGGTAATACTCTAGGGCAAAAGGCAAAAGTCAATGTAAATTTCCTTAGAAATTAAAAAGTAGTAGAAGAGGAAGAAGAAGAAAAGCAATTCAAATTGCTATACATTAATAAATGTGAAAAATCTGATGAAATGGTTAAATTCGTAGAAAAAAATAAAATATCAAAATTGGGCAAAAAAAAAAATAGATCATTTAAGTAGACCAATAAGTATGAAAGCAACTGAAATGATAATCAAAGTCAGTCTCCATCAGACCTCACAAAAGAATTCACAACAAATTAGATGACAAGATGGAGAATTTTGGCCAGGAACTAGAAGTTATACTAAAATAGATCTAATGGAAAATCCAGAACAGAAAAAATAAAGAACTCAAACAACAGATTAGACCCAACTGAAGAAATGTCTGAAGAAAATATCCATAATGAAGCATGGAGAGAAAATGGATATAAGAGCCAAGAGACATATGGGACACAGTAACCGGAGTCCCAGAAGGAAAGACGAGAGAGAATGGAGCAAAAACAATATTAGGAAGTTAATAGTCCAGGGAGTATATGAGAACTCTGTACTTTCTACTCAAATTTGTTGTAAACCTAAAAACTGCTTTACAATATTTTTTAGTAGCTAAGAACTTTCCAAAACTGAAAAAGCCTGAGATTCAAGCCTTAGATGCCAAAGGTGTGATGAAGCAGCATAAAGACAAAGAAAAGCCAAACTTAAGTACATGATAACATTTGTGCACCCTCACTGAATGCAGAAATTTAGTGGTAGACCTAATTTACCTAAATGAAAGATAAATTAATATAAAGAATTTTTTAATGGAGAAGTTGTAACGTGGAAAGATTGGCAATAAGCATTTAACCCAATGAAATATCAAATTGAGTTTCATTAACTAAGGTAACTATGTGGTAACTAGAGTCTATAAAACAGACTCTAACTTAAAAAGTTTAGGCTGGGCACAGTGGCTCACGTCTGTAATCCTAGCACTCTGGGAGCCCAAGGTGGGAGGATCACTCAAGATCAAGAGTTTGAGACCAGCCTGAGCAAGAGTGAGACCCTGTCTCTACTAAAATAGAAAGAAATTAATTGGCCAACTAAAGATATGTAGAAAAAATTAGGTGAGCATGGTGGCACATGCCTGTAGTCCCAGCTACCCTGGAGGCTGAGGCAGGAGGATCGCCTGAGCCCAGGAGTTTGAGGTTGCTGTGAGCTAGGCTGACACCATGGCACTATAGCCCAGGCAACAGAGTGAGACTCTGTCTCAAAAAAAATAAAAAAGAAAAGAAAATTTCTTTTAAAGACCACACAATAAAAGATTGAAAATAAAGAAAACAAAAAAAAAAGGGAGGGTGGAAGAAGAAACAAAAAAGCAAAGATGACAGAACCGAGATTTAAAAATGTATCATAACTATAAACATATATCAGATAAACTCCCCTATTAAAAGAAAGAATAAAGATTCAGTTTAATTTAAAAAGCCAAATAACAACTATATACTGTTTAAGAGATATCTAGAACAAAGGAATTCAAAAAGCTAAAAGTAAAAAGATGAATTAAATATACAGGGCAAGGCTGGGTGTGGTGGCTCATGCCTGTAATCCTAGCACTCTGGGAGGCCAAGGCGGGAGGATCAGTTGAGGTCAGGAGTTTGAGACCAACCTGAGCAAGAGAGAAACCCCGACTCTACAAAAAAACAGAAAAATTAGCCGGGCATGGTGGTGTATGCCTGTAGCCCCAGCTACTCAGGGTGCTGAGGCAGGAGAATCTGTTGAGCCCAGGGGTTTGAGGTTGCAGTGAGCAATGAGGACGCCACTGCATTCTACCTGGGGTGACAGAGTGAGATTCTGTCTCAAAAAAAAAATTATTTTTTTTTTGCCTAAATTTCCAGCCTGGCCTGCCCTGCAGATTTTAGACTTAAGACTGCAACATCAACTCTTACCTTAGTTTCTAGCCTGCCCTATAGATTTCGGACTTGTTAGCCCCCACAATTGTGTGTGCCAATTCTTTAATATTTCTCTCTCTCTTTTTCATATATATGTGAATATGTACATGTGTGTGCACATGTGTTATAATAAAGAATAATCTGGTTTTTGTCCCCGGTTCCTAGCACAGAGCATCAAAAACCTTTGGAATTTAATGAGTGTTAGGGGTGCTACTGAGGTGAAAAAGAGGGATTACTTCTCCCTCTACTTTAGGAGGTTGGGATAACCTTGATGATAAAATCTGGTAAAGACAATACTAGAAAAGAAAATTACAAGTCAATCTCTTTCATGCAAAAATCTTAAGGAAAATATCAGCAAACTGAATAGAATGATGTAAGAAAAGTATTATGAACATGTTATGTTTATTCCAGGAATTCATTGTTGGTTTATTTATTTTGGCTGTCCTGTGCATCCTATGGTTTATTATTTTTAAAACTCAGTGTAATTCAGCACATTAATAGAATAAGAAAAATCTATTGAGAAATAGAGACAGGAAAAGCACTTGATAAAATTTAACACCCATTCATGCTAACACTGCTAGCAAACTAGAAATAAAAGGGAACTTCCTTAATTTGATAAAGAGTATTTGCAAAAATTATATAGCAAACTCTACATATAAATGGTGAATTATTGAAAATTTTCTTCTGCATAAAAAAAGAATATAAGGATCCTCACTACACCACTTCTACTGAACATTGTACTGGAAATCCTAATCAATGCAATAAAGCAAGAAAAAGAAAAGGTATAAGAATTGGATACGAAGAAATTAAATTATCATTATTTGCAGATAACATAGTCTGTAGAAAGAATATCCAAAAACATCTGTAAATAAATTAGTATTGATAAGCAAATTTATCAAGGTCTCTAGCTAGAAGGTCAATATAGACATAACTATTGTGGCTGGATGTGGTGGCTCAGACCTGTAATCTCAGCACTTTGGGAAGCAGGAGGATCCCTTGAGTCCAGGAGTTCGAGACCAGCCTGGGCAACACAGCAAGACCTCATCTCAACAAGGATAACAAAAAAAATCAGACAGATGTGGTAGCATGTGACTTTGGGAGGCTGAGGCTGGAGGATTGCCTGAGCCCAGACATTTGAGGTTG
>CAUYRT010051015.1:0-50982 GCA_963574885.1 Lepilemur ruficaudatus | reverse complement strand
AACTAGTCTGGATTTATCATTTATTAATAGATGGAAACTACATAATAAATACAGTCATCCATCACTTGAGGATAGGAATATGTCTGAGAAATGTATCCGCAGGTGATTTTATTGTTATGCAAACATTATAGAGTGTAATTATACAAAACTAGATGGTATAGCCTACTATATACCTAGGCTATATGGTGTAGCCTATTGCTCCTAGGCTACAAATCTTTACAATATGTTACTGTACTAAACATTATAGGCAACTGTAGCACAATAGTATTTGTGTATCTAAACATATAGAAAACATATAAAAGGTACAGAAAAAATGTGGTATTATAATCTTACGAAACCATCTTCATATATGTAGTTCGTTATCGACTGAAGCATCATTATGCAGCACAGGATTGTGTATCTTTAGAATATGTTTGCCTAACGTAATGTCTACTCTCTTGCATTTATTAGGTGGCACATAGCAGCACACTCTTCTTTAAAAATATTAAATGATTGAATGAATTGTAGTTTTCTCTGTATGTCATGTTTTGATTACTGGCTCATTTATTGAATAATCACATTGGGAAGGGTAGTGTAAGATGAACTATTTGCTAAATTTCATGTTGTATTCATGACAGGCATGGTGTATCTTTCATATTAGTATGTGTAAATTTACTTTATTCAAGTAATAATATTTGAGGTCCTACTGTGGCCAAACACTGTAGAGACAGAAACCCATAATCCCTTGAAGTTTACTTTCTAGGTGGGAAAAGACAAACAATAAGGCAGTTCATACATAGGTCATATTAATGATTAGTACTTTTATAATAGACAAGGAAATTGAGGATGATGATAAAGATATTGCTCTTTTATATAATGTATTCAATAACAAACTTCTGTGACAATGTGACATTTGAACAGATTCTGAGGGAAGTATGGAAATGAGCCATGTGGATTTTTAGATAGAGAGCATTCTAGGTGAGGAAATAGCAATTGAAAATACCCTGGAAAGAGTATTGTTGAATTTATGGGCTTTAAAAGATGAGAGCGTGTTTGAAATGCAGTGAGCAAGGCATGATATCAGGAGAAGAGAACAAACAGACGGGAGATTCTAGTTCATGGAATTCCTTAAAAATATAAGGAGTTTAGAATTTGACTGAGATTCAAAATTATTGCAATGTTTTTGAGTGCAGCAATGACATGCTTTAACATATATTTTAGTAAGATCATTCTATTATATGGAGAAGAGATTTAAGGGTAAACTAGAAGCAAATAGATCAGTTATGAAAACTAATTTAAAAGTCCACATAAAAAATGATCATGGAAGAACCTGTTGGTAGTGATGTAAACTGTAAATAATAACTAGTTTTGGAGTAAACTGAAAAGAGAAGTCGACAGGATTATTTTGTGGAATGGATGTGAAATGAGATTCAAGAATGACTATAAGTGGTTCAAGAAAATATGTACTTATTTACAGGTATGTGTAGGGGGAGGGGGCCGTTTGTTGATTAAGGTGTGTGTGGGGGGCATGAGGTAAAGGTTCAAATTTTTTACATAATCTGGGTAAGTTGCATATCTTATATCCAAATATAGATGTATAGTTTTCAGTTAGGCATATTAGTCTTGAAGTCATGAAGTAGAAGCTGATTCTTACGCTATATTATTACATACAATAATTATTTTACATAGAGTTGTTAGGCCTCCATTATTTAACTGAGCTACTGGTGTGGAATATGTATATTTTTTGGGGCTGAGGATTCCTCAAGTTCAAATATAAAAATTATTTTTAAGATATCCTTGGAGTTCTTTAAAAATGCCAAATGAATGGAATAGGAACCAAATTAGTCCCTGAATGTGAGAGACACACAAAAGTAGTTATTTCCTAAAGAAGCTGGCAGGCTGTTTAAAAATGAAAAAAATAACCATCAAACCATGTTTTTATTTTCATGTTTTTGTACAAAATCTGACAGTAGGAAAAAGGTATACTAGTGAGTCAGAAATAAATTAACAGGGAAGAATTTGTTTATTCTACACCTGAATCTGTTTTCATTATAAATAAAACTTGGTGAGTAATTTATACACTTAGCAGAATGTCCTGAAGCTGACACATTTCAATGGTGTTAATAATAACAGATAGGGAATAATCACAACACCATTTCTCTCTCAAATGCTGTGTTTCTGGTATCAAAAAAAATAATTTCAGATAAATATTTTTATATTTTTCCTGCTCAGAAATATTTCCAAGTTTGTATGTCAGTTTTGTGCTAGATATATGTAAAGTACTTTCTAAATAGATCCATAAATTCTAAGCATTTAAATGTAATTTTCTAAGATATATTTATAGTATTTGTCTTTTGAACATTGCAAAAATATAATGTGAAGCTATCCTATACCAATAATTCCTTTGTTACTTTATAAATATCTGTAAAACTCACTGGCATCTATATTTCTTTAGCTATATACAACTAATGTTACTTCTATAATCAGAAAAATATTGTCAAGCTTCTATTTACTCACATTATGAGACATAGTGGCAAACATCAGATGACACTCATTAAATCTTTCAGATAATATTGTAAAATGATATTGAATGACTGTTCTACTTAATTCCTTGAAAAAGTGGTATAGCAGTTTCAAATATATTTATCTCTATTGTATAGATTATGAGACGCCTTAGGGTAGTCACATTTTGTTTTGACTTAATGTGAACATTTCTATCTAGATATAAAATATATGTTGATAAGAGTATTTGCATTTGTATATATAAAGTAAACAGGACCTTAATGCTTATTTAATTATTATTTGCTAATAATACAGGAGTCATTATTTAACTGAATTCTTGAGTGTTATGTTCAAAGATGTATGGTAAATCAGTTTGGAGATTTTATACATTATCTGCTCATAGTGACAATTCAAACATGTAGAATGTTTGCAACATGCTTGATGCTGTGAATTTTGACTCAAGTTTTATTCATGGATGATTCATATGTTTTGAATCATGAAATAATTTGAATGTGTTTATGAATTAATGAAATAAAACGCATTTCTGTGCAGCCATTCAATTCTATCAGGGATGTTCAATCGTAATTTGCATTCTTAATTAATCCTATTTAAGTATATGCATAGTGAAAAGCATAACCATATGCATTCAAGTCAGATTTTTGAGTCATACTATTCTATAGGGAATATAAGTTTGTTCTTTTTAAGGGAGCCCAGTTGCACAAAATCTTGAACTTAGCAAAAATAATGGAGGAAGGAAAACTATCTTCAATTATAGTTAGATATCCTAACCATCTTCTCTCTTTTAGGTCTTGATTGAAACCCGACATTTTCAAATAGAAAAGTATCTGTTAATGTTTGAATAGCATTACTTTGTAATTTTCACAGTAAACAGTTGAGCAAATTCATGAGATGACATCTGAATGTGTGGCCTTTTTGTTTAAGGAAGAGCAGAGCCAAAGATTCAAGATATTGGCACCATCTTTTAGTTCGTATTTTTACTGTTAATTAGTTTTGTATTGATTAGAGATGAAGACCTTAGTACTAAAATGATTTATTTATTTAAATCTTCTCTAACATCACACTGAATATTTACAATGTAACTTTCTTCGAAATCTGTATGTATATATGTGTACATGTGTGTATAGAGATATGTATATATAGTAAAATATATATCCATTGTTGTTGATTATTTACATCTCCTTATTCCTAAGTTGACATGGTTTCATGTATCTATTGACTATTAGAAGTCCTTCTAAGAAATATATTGCTTAGGGAGATTTCCTGTAGCCTGAGGCCAAGCAGCGGTCCCCAACCTGTTTAACAGCAGGGACTGGTTTCATGGAAGACAATTTTTCCATGGATGGGGGTGGAGGGCAGAGCTCAGGTGGTGATGCTAGCAATGGGGAGTGACTGTAAATACAGATGAAACTTTGCTAGGTCCCCTCCCCCCGACCCCTTCTACTGTGTGACCCTTCTCACCCTCTCCGTCCCTTTCCTAAGTTTCATGGAAGACAATTTTTCCACGGGACAAGTGGGGGGTACTGGGGAGAGTGGTTGCAACCCAGCCCTGTGGCCTAAGTGGTATGCAGCCTGGGGGTTGGGACCACAACTAAAGTATACTATAACTTATTTTAACACCTGTATTATTTTGTTTCTTAAACTTCTTTAAGGTGTTTATAATTTGACATTAATTTTTTCATAATATTCCGTTATTAAACCTTTAATCTTTAGTACCCATATTATCTTTCATTCCTAATTTCAGTAGAGGTTTTGTTCCTGAAATTTTGCAGGCCAAATAAGAACTTATAATATGCTAGCCTTCTATTTCAGTCCTAGGGACACCATGATAAATTCCTAAATATCCCTGATATTTAGGGATATTTAAGTATCCCTAAAAACAATCTGGCTCCTGCTTGATCCATGTTGTTCTTTGCAACTGCTACCTTGTCTCTGGCAGCTAAGCCCTGCTACCAAAATTCTGTTCTTCTGGGAACTCTTACTAACATTTAAATCATGTTGCCCTTTTTAATGGTATTTAATTGTATCTCCTGTTGTCAGCTATTACTGAAATTTTCAAGAATTTTTGTACTCCCTCTCCAATGAATCTGAATGAAGTTGTGACAAAAAATAAAAACATTTCTATTTTTCAGAGACTTTGCATTTATGTCTCTGAATTAGGTAAAGAAAATTCTTTGACCTGGTTTAACATAGACCACTGTTTAATTACCAGTAAACAATTCAGGCACACAGTTAAGAGCCCTCACAGCCATTCATGCTGGAACACAGAGTTCCGCCTGATCCTCTTGGGCACATCCTTCTGATCTAATGTTATGGAGACATTTTTTCAATCTGGACCTCAAAGATGTCTCCTATGGGTTTTAGATACCGTTACCACGAATGACTCAATGTTTATTACTACTAGTAGTATTGGCATTATGTCCTCTATTATGCATTTCTATTTTTACATTTGTTTCCTTTGAGTCCAAATCATAAGATTATTGAAGAGGTTAGTCACATCATGAAGCTGAATGATGTGGTGACAAAAGATAAATTCAGTTTTCTGGCAGGTATTACCAACGTGCAGACATGTTTGATGTCCCATAACCTTTTCTGCCTTGCAGCTCAGAGCTTTCTTTGGGTTCTCATCTTCCTTGATTTCTTGGTTTCAAATTTGCATCCATAACATAATTCTGCTTTTGATCCAAATCTTGCATTTGATGATTCAGATTTTTAACTTATTTTTTTAAGTGTTGCAATCCTTCAGGACACAACCTCTAGTTGCCCACTCGGTCACAAGTACTCCATCCTGTTGTTGATTTTCCCTGACTAACATAAAAAGGACATTGGATTAAAGTTTTATGTAGATATGTAATTCTTAAATCTTATTTAGTACTCAGAGATAGTTTTCCCTGGCTTTGTGAGTTAGCCAGATGTCCCTCCATTAGATTATTCTTAAGGTCAAACATATAGTTAAACTTTGATGGATTTGCTTGACTCTGATTTTAAAATAACATTGTGATTAGTCTCGTTGTATTTCTATTTTCTACGCCAAAATAATCTTAGGTTGAGTTTACTACCCAGGAAGGCAAAGTGAGAAGTTGTCTTAATACAGCAAACCCCTAATAAAGGCCAATGTGTTTTAGTCCATTTGTGCGGCTGTAACAAAATATCTAAGACTGGGTCATTTATAAAGAACAAACATCTATTTTCTCACAGTTCTGGAGGCTGAGAGGTCTAAGATCAAGGCCCTGGAAAGTTCAGTTGTCTGGTGAGGGCTGTTCTCTCTTTCAAAGATGACACCTTGTTGCTATATTTTCCTGAGGAGGGGAAAGTTGTGTCACATGGCAGAAGACTCAAGGGCAAGACAGCCAAAGGCTGTGTGAAGCCTCTTTTATGGAGTCTTAATCCCATTCACTAGGGAGAAACCCTCATGGTCTAATTACCTTTTAGAGGTCCCACCTCATAATACTGTCACATTAGCTGTTAAGTTTCAAAACCTGGATTTTGAAGAGAACACATTTTACCCGTAGCACAGCATTTCTAAATGTTATTGAACAATAAATCCAAAAGACACAAATTGATTAACAATGCCTTTAGAGGGTTTTTAAATACATTTTAAAACAGTATTAAAAAGTTTACATGGTCCCAACATTTTAAGAATGTACCTATTATACAGATCAAATACATTGAAATTTTATCATAAGACAGAAAAAAGTAGAAATGGCATAATGCCTTCCAATAGCAACAAAAGCACAATTAAAAGTAATTATAATTCTGACTATATAAGTTGTTTAGGATACAGTTCCTTTCATCTGATGGAGTTATCTCTAGGGCATGTATAGATTCTGAGTTATTCCATTCTATGCAAGCAGAAGTCAGCAAGAATTCAGATGCTGCTCTAATAAGAGGCTCTTGTTGATGTTTACTAATGTCTTAAATTTGAATGATGGGTCTGAGAGTAGCTGAAGCTTTTTGGATGTGGCTCCTTTTCATCCAGAGACCTATAAATTAAAAACAATAAGTTATATGTTCACACACACCCATATATAATGGTCAGACAAGAACAGTGAAACTTGTGCATACGTATTTGCAGCAATTACACTGGACACAATTGCAATGACATGTGAAATTCTACAGTGAATACTCATATGAGGTTCTACTAAAAGTAAGGATATTATTCTGCAGGAAAAAGAAAACTCAAGCAAACATAAAGACGTCCCAGTGCCCCAGATGCAGCTCCTAGGGCCCTTTATTAATTGTAGAAAATGTGTTTTGTATTTGCACAGTGAGTTTCCAGGATACATCTGATATACATTAGTCACAGGAGCCAAGACTCAAGTTTACTAAGGGATCTTTTATATCCCATTAGTGATACAGTTAAAACCATGCTCTATAACCAGTTAAAGCAAGTATTAATGATGAGCGTGTACATTTTCAGCCATAAAGTTGACAAGCTATGTTTCCCACATAGGGAATTTTCAGACTGTAAACAACACAGTGTCTATCACTCTCTAGTAGATTTCATGCCTATCTTGTCTAAAGATAAGTACCAGAGTTTTAGGAATTTCTGGGTATCACTATAGAGCTACCATAGACCATGTGCACATTAACCCTATCTGCTTCAATTAAAAATAAAAAAAAAGAAAATTGGATCATAGCTGTCACTGGTCCTGTAGGACAAATATTTTCAGTTCTTCCTTGTAAAAGGACGTGTGTCTTCATTAGGGCCTATTTCTTCTTCCTGAGAGTTCCTTTCAATTACATCATTCTTTATTAATATATTAATAACTTATAACCACCTTGTAAAAGGGGCTTTCAGATAGACTAAAAACACATAATTTATTATATATTGATATTTTAATCTATATGCTGTAAATTCTTTTCAGTGGGTTAAATAGATTAATTTATGTTATATAACTCTACACAGCAAAAAGCTCTGCTGTATGTAACATTTGATTAATGAATGAATATGAATGCATGTGCAGGATGGCCATTCTTTATAATTTATTCTGTATGATTCGTGCTTTCTACAATCTTTGAGGTGAAAAATAATGCGACAGCTCAATTTAGGCAGGAGTATAACAGAATGATGATACTGAGATAATCTGATGAATGAATGATGACTGGAGAACAGTCCAATAATTATAAGCCAATGATAGAATGAATAATATAAGTTCATTGTAATAACATTTAAGTACTAACTATACAAGACGTAAAACAATGAGAATACACAGGAACATAGCTGTAGTTCTACTACAAATCTGAATAAAATTTTTTCTGCTCTATTTTTACTCTGTTGCTATATAAACTTCCCTTTTGAATATATCATACTGTGAAATGTTACATGGCTTCCATTAAACTACTTTTAATTGTGAATTTGAGAACTTTTAGGTGAAAGTGTTTATCAGATTTTCTTTTTTAGGGTTATGAGAAGTATCAAAACTACTTAGCAGTCATAATTAGAATGTAATACTTTTAGATTATTGTCAATATTGTAATGCTTTCCATTTGCATATTGCTGTATGTTACACAAATGTTTTCATACATAGGATAAATATCTTCCTATTTAGAATAAAAAATAAGGTTCAGTAACTAGATCAATGTATAATTTGCAAAGGATTTTATAACAAAGCATTACTAACTGGGTGGCTTAGAACAACAGAAATTTATTGTCTCACAATCTTTGGGGCCAGAAGTCCAAATTCAAGGTGTTCATAGGGCTGTTCTCCCTGTGAAGGGGCTAAGGCAGGACGAACTCCAGCCATTCTCCTAGCTTCAGGTGGAAGGTGACTTGTGGCAGTCTAACTCCAATCTTCCCAGGGTGTTCCCCCTGTGTGCTTGTCTACTGCCTCTCCAAGGTTATCATATTTTACTTTCTTAAAATGTTATGCTGTGATTTATGATAATATTTATAACAGTTGATTTTAATTTATTTTTAATAAATATATTATTATATAATCTACCTGAGTGACATTTTGGTTTATGTGTGGTAAGGTGTGGAAATCACATGTGCTACTTTTTTGAATACCTATGGTAAAAGAATATTTTTATTTGTAAATGCATCTATGTGAAAATCTATATAATCATCTATATCATTATCCCTTTGGTAAAAAAAAAATAAGATTACATAAAATCTGCTTGTGTGAAAATCTAGGATTTAGAATAACTACATTTAAGTCCTCTATGGCATTAAGACTACTAAAAAAATTGATTGAATGTGAGAATAATTTCTGAAGTCTTAATGATAGGCAAAGATTAACATGATATCAATTTGTCTTGATGATCAATAGTAGGATACTTAACATTGACGTGAATATGACTCCCCTATATGGTGCAACTCTCCTAATGATGAAGAAAAGACAAATTTAAGGGCTGATTTGAGAAAGTTTCTAAATTGTGCTCAAAATGCTTCTTACTCCTACCAAACGCACTTGCTACTATTAGCATTAATGTGTTATAATTTTATGAATGGTTTTGCAAGAAACATTTGCTGCTGCTCGTATCTTCTGTGACACTGACAAGATGGAAAAATTACAATCAATTCCTCATCCTATGAAGAAGACAAAATAAGAAATTTTTGCAAAGTAGTTCTTTGCCTGTTGTTAATTTTTTAATGCATTACTAATGTGGAATAAAAATAGAAAAACAAAATATGTACCTAAAATAAAAATTCTTAGATAGTTATAGATATTTAGATTTAGAAGCAGCATTATAGATTTTATTTTTACCTTTAATAGGTCATAAACTTCTCTGAGAATCTGAGAAAAACAATTAATCTTATTCTAGAATAATCTAACTATACACTTTACAACACAGTTTTACAAAAAAAGTGTCATGGACATTATGGACTCTCTCAAGTCTATATGTAGACCTTTACTAATTATGTACCATGTATGTGTGTGCGTGTGTTTGTGTTTGTGTATGTCTACCAAAAAAAACCACTCTGAACCTTTAAGACTTTTGAGGAAGCTGTAATTCAAGAACGTCAATATATTTTGAAACGTAATTTGTAAGAACTATGGTGCAAATTCTAATTTCAGTATGAAAAATAGTATTTAATATTAGCTTTTGTTCTAAAATCAATTACTTAATGAGAAATCTACAAAAAAGATCTAAGAACTATACTTGGACACTCTTATTCACTTACTAGAAGTATATACCATAAATGTAAATATAAAAATTTTAAATACAAAATGAATAACCTTCTATTATCATTGTGTCCATCAATCCTAGAGTAATGATTAGCTCAGCACAAAATAGTGTCCTTTACAAAGAAATATTAGATAAAACTAATTAAGCTGTGCTTGTTCTAATTAGCAAATAAATTCTGCTATGACAGGATTTAAAAACAAAATAGGAAAGCGCAGAGCACATTAAAACCTTGTTAAAAGAAAAGATATTTGCCCCCAGAGTAGACCAATAAATTATAAGATTATGATATTTTGACCTGATTTGCCCATGTTCAATTTTATCTGATTGGTGTTGAGTTAATCATCAAACAAAAGTGTACTACTTAATAAAGCCAATTATACACAAGTAGGCTTTGAATAATTGAAAAGTGCAACATTTTAGAAAGTGTTAACTATAAATGTAGCTTGCTTAACTTTGCTTACTTGCTTTCAGGATCAGTAAATTAGTCATAACTATAATTTAATAATTATAAAGTACATTTTGTCCACTTACATAATATAAAAATAAGGAAATAAATATTAAAGTATTATTAAAAATGCTCTTTGAATTGAACAATGGATTAAAAATGAATTTATGTAGGTTCTGCTGCTACTCTGAGCTAATTACCAGTGTCATTTCCATAATTATGCAGCACATTCATTTCACAGAGCAACACTTTAAATGAAAATAGCATAATTTAGCATACCCACTTCACTAAACTGTATAGTTGAAAATACGCATGAATAAATTTTAAGGTATTCGAGATCTTGGATCAGGAGTGTCACAAAGGTCTGGGAAGTAAATATTAATATTATCAAATTACTTATTTTAAACAACCATTAGCTCATATTTTTGTATAAGCCTTTATTTAAGTTCTAAACGGTTAAATGTTAGTGTAAATTCTTCTATTCTGAAATCTGTGATTTTATAGATAAAAACTCAGTTTAATTTTAGGAGATATTGATTTAAATATAAGCATCGTGACCTATATTTCAAGACCAATGCTTACTTTTTTGAAAGAACAAACTGTTTAAAGAAACTTCTAAGCTTGACACTGATTTCCCATGTGACAGAAGAAGAAATAAAATAATGCATTCCGCATACATGCATTCTTCAGTAATTAACTTGGTAGTTCAGAAATGAACATTTCTTGAGCTGGGACAATAGGAGCATAACTTCTGGAGAAAAAAGCAATGTGCTTTGATGTGTATTGTATTATTTAATCCTGAAATAATCCTGTGACATAGGAAGAGCTATCATTATTTCACAAATAAAATATCAAACTTTAGAGAGGTTATTTTATTTATGAAAATAAATAAATTGTAGGTGCTAAACAGGGCTACATCTCGGGTCTTCAAATCTTGTGTGCTCCAAATACACTGCTTTGACACAATCCTGCCACTTCACTGAATTTATGATGTTTTCTGGAAAAAATGTACATTGATATGTAAAAATTAACACAAATTAAGAGCTTGGGAGAGACTTAGGGGAAAGTGAAAAACATTTAAATATATTGGGAAATAAAGTTTGATTATCACCAACTCTCTTTCCTACTCCCAGCTCCCATGCTCCACCTTCCAGTCTTCAGAACTGGAACTCATGAAATCTCATGGACTAAACACCAACCCAGACTTTGGAACCAACCTGACATTTTTCAGGTTATAGTTACATAGCTTTATTAATGACAATCCCTTTGTTCTATTTCCCAGGTTTGAATATCTGCTCGAATAGCCCAGCCAATTCTTCAGTATCTCCTGGAGAGGGACCCCTTCTGTGTGATAACTAAACTTGGAATTCTGGAATGAAATCCCACTCCTGAGGCTCAGGAGTGCCTTCCTGTCACTTCCTTTGTTCTCTCTGATTCATCCTTTAATTTTTTTTTTTTTAAATTTGGGGATTTTGATAAACACAAATAGCATCACCTGTGACCAAGAATTCATGTAAAAATAAGTTTGTCTCATTGATATTGAGGTTTGCAATTCTGATGTGATCTTTGAAAGTTTCCTAGGTAAATATCAAATTTGAGAGACTTCAGTGATAAGTTTTGCTAGCAGAACAATAAGGTTATGAAGAATTGAGTTCAGAGAACAACCAGTCTACCTTCTTCATTTCTTTTTCATAATATAACCTAGACTATATATTTTTATTTTATGGTGTAGGAATTAAAGGCGGACATATTTGTTTCAACGACATCAACTACATGTTATTAACGGAGCACTTTCAAAGGTCCAGGTTCTCATACTTATGCGATGTCATTTTTATCAACCATTCAAAGATATTTCTCTCAGGATAGTCAATAATGCTTGAAATCAGATAAATTCTATAGCTAGGAACTTTTTATTGTGTGGATGTAGATGAAGAATGGTTAGTGAACTATTATCAAATTGTCTAGGGTTAAGTGGGAAATTTATCAGAGTCTGCGATCTAAGTTACTAGCTAGGCAAAGAAATAGTTAACTCTCTTTAAGAGACTATTCCTTTATCTATAATTACCTACTACTTTCAACTCTCCTAACATCTGCCAGCATGAGTCTCTTAATTTTATCAATTACTACCTTTTAGATAGATTTCAATGTTGTTATTTTTTTTAAGCTTTTTCCAGTGAGTCCTTTGGAAAAGAAAAGTCCTTTGTTCTCTCCAAACTCTTACTGCTTCACAACAGTAATCAATACAGTAATAAGAAAGGATGACAGATTCAGATATCATCTATACATGTCCAAATTTTATATCAACACTCTAATACCTTATCAATGTTGTCAGTGGTAAAAGCTATGCTAATTGGCAGAATGGTTTCCTTAAGAATTGCAATCTTGAACTTCCTAAATTAAATGATTGCTAACAGCGTGGCACTGAACACATATAACCAATTTGTCAATTGGCCAGTTATTATGTGAGTGTGCTAAATGATCTATTTACTACATAGAACACATACGCAAAAATTTTCCCTCTAGCTATACAAAGTTTATATTCTTAAAACAGTTATAAAACATACATATGAACTAGAAGTAATTAATCTATGGATTTAAAAATAATACGTTGTGTTTGAATATTTACAGATTTAACTTCATCTCTCTTATCTATCATTTTCTCTATTTCTGTTGATTATCCATCCATATATTTATTTTCATTATATATTTATTATCCAATTATCCAATGGGTGGCAGAGCTCAATTTAAGTATGTCAAAGCTTTTTGTAGTAATAAAGGTGCAAAGAAGATCGTTTTAACAGTTTCTGTACTTCAAATTTAGTTTTCTCATGTGAGAATTCCTAGCGCACAGATTTGTTATAAGAACTATGAAGCATATAAATTATGGTTTTGTATGTATTTCATATTTATTAACTATATGAAATTATTATTTTACAATTGTGAAAACACATACAAATTTTATGTTACCAAAGATAGTTTTTTGCTTCTTTTTTATTTGTTGGTTTTATTATGTGTGCGAATTTACAGTACCAATTTTTAATGTGAATAGAAAAATAGTATAAAAAGTGCCAAGAACATTTCTTCTCAAAACATGTAACTGATATACTATGAAATTTCCTAAGTGTCTTTTAATAAATGTTGAAGTAACAATATTTAAATTCAACTCAATAGATATAATTTCCAATCGGATTTAAATTAATATATGATAATATATACATAATTCAAGTTCATAGCTTTCTTAATTCTGAATAGCTTACATAACTTTTTCTAAGCCATCCTAAATATCATTTTCATCAAGATATTTTAGACAACAATTGGTTAGCAGACAGTTTAAGACTAAATTTCTGATGAGAGTTTCAAGTCATGGAATTCTTTGCTACTCAATGATTATAGATATCTATACTTGAGAAATATTGTAATGCAAATTTGCATGTATATGACTGTGTATGAGGATTGTTCCTTGAATTTGAGTCATCTAATAAAAACTTTTTACTAGGTTATGAACTTTTTTATCTCCATATAAATCTGAATTCCAGAAGTAAACTATCTCCATTTAAATATGAATGAAGCTAGAGTGTCTGTTCAAGAAAAAAAGTCATGGTTCCCATCAACAAAAATCAAAACACTAATTACATTCCCTAAGTCTATACAGTGCCCTAGAGCCAATATAATTTTAGTTTGGACTTTTTTTCATGGTAGTTCTTACTAGCTCTCTACCATTAGTAGAAAACTCTCAACAATGCCATTTGTACACAGGAAGTTTTGAGAAAGAGAATTTCTTAGTTAATTCTGCTGATTCAAAATTGTATTTATTGAAAATGAATACCATAATAACTAAAACACACACACAAAATATTACCATTTGGGCGGATTATATTTGAACCACATTTTGGAGTATATTTTTGAGGATAAATTCGTTTTATTACAGAAAACATTGTCATAATTCCTTCACCAATATTGTAGTTAGCCCTCATTTTATTTTGAGATGACTTGTAATTTATGTATGTAAGGATTTGAATACTTAGCAAATAGAAAATGATTTCAAGTAGTAAGGGATAGATTGGAGGGAGGATGTCATATTTTTTTTTTCTCACTAAGATTTGCACGTGGTTTTTTGGGATCAGAGTTGAAGATCACTTGTTCTATCATCCTTAAAACTCAAAGTGTTATTAAAATTCAGGCTGAGGCATGCATTATTAGCCAGCATTTTGTGCTAAATTAGTATAGATTAGGTAGTAACTAGTTTCTGTCCACAGAGTCAAAAGCCAATAAAAAATCAATAAAAGTTTCAACCACTCTTACATTACTCTTGATGAAATTTTCCAGAAATCGAGTGCATAGCATAGTTTAGTTGTGCTTTCGCAATCCGCTAGATTTTACTATAAAATGATAGCATAAAAATATCTGAGTGTTTTAGAAAGAAAATTGGCACCACACATAATGTGAACTTTCTTGCAAACTATACGTAAATACTTGTTGAGGACTTGGACAATTTCTGTTATGAAGCAAAAATAGATGTGGGCTATGCTTTAAGTTTATTTCATAGAGAATGTAACCATGGCATAAATTTAGACAAAATGTTTTTAATTCTTTACCACTATTTTGATATTTAAACTAAAGAATCTTTGTATTCATTTCTCAAAGTAAAAGGAATAATGAGAGAGAAGAGAACTTGAAATACATATATTTTACAAATGATAGAATTTTATGGAGAAAAAAACACCCCATAACCTTACCTCACTTTTTTTACATGACAGTCCTAGAAGGGTAAACTATTAATATAAAGAAATCTATAGAGAAAGTTCAATAGAAAAAAAAAAAAAGTCACCGTAGAGGTAGAACATGAGGAATAATGTCACAAAAGTCAAAACTTGGGTACTTTTGAAGAAAAATAAATTGATTCTAAAATAATCAGGATACATTAAGGGATACTTAATGGAAGTATGGAGGGATACATTATGGAAACTATTACCTGAAAGCAAGAATGGAAAGCCTCTGTTTATTTAGCAATAAAAGAAACATCTAAGGCCCAAGGCAAGAGTTTCCAGTCTTCTGCTGCGTTCTGACATGAAATTTGTATGTATGGTTCAAAGGGTATAGCCCAGGGATTCAATTACTTACAAGTATATAATAGTGCTTATTAATTTTGGTCTACTTTTATGTAACCTCTTCCTGTTCTGACAGAGATAATTATTTGTTTTAGGGAGGCTCAGATTCTTATGAAATGAATTAAAAGGAAAAGAAAAGATGAGTGTTCAGCTTTAGACATCAAAAATAAAATTTCTAAGCCTACAGAATACTATGGTTACAAAATTCAGGCTTTGTCTAGAGAGAAAGGAGTTTACAATTGCAAATATTTTACCTTTATATCAAGAGAGAAAATTGGCCAACTCAGGAATTTCAGAATTTTAATACAATTCATAAATTAGAAGGTAATGGGTATATGTCATTAAGGGAATTCTAAAACATAGGAAAGAATATTGTCAAAGTCTTTCCTTTCTGATTCTGAGGGAAAGTGGGACAGTACAGAGATCACATGAGATATCATCCCACTTCTCTGATTCATGTTCTCTGTGTGTGTCTAATAAGGGCTAACCCATAAATTTGGGTAAATAGGCAATGTGTTAGAACCAAGCACCTGACTAGAGAATGAGAAAACATTGCGGCCAGTCAGCTGCTTGCCTCGTCTGGAGAAATCTACAAGCCTCTAGGAAAAAGCACGACATTTCACTCAGTTTCTATTTCACAGCATGAGAAAAAAAAGACAAGATATTTTCTGCTTGCTTAGCTAAGAGAACCCATTGGTTGTCTGTGGTTTGCACATCATGCAGAAGTTCTCATTTTTCCAATCTCCACAACATGGGCAGAGTTCTGACAGGAAAGATGCAAAGACAGATCAAAGATTTAGAAGATGAAGCACCTAAAAACCAGGAACAATGAGATCTTTGGTTACGTATTTAGTAAGAGTAGAAGTCATAAAGGACTTTCAAAATCCATCATATTACTAAAAGATTCAGTGTGGTCAGAGACCGATTTACAAGGGAAATACAAAATAAAATCTCTAAAATAATGCAATTATAGGAATTAAAAGGCAAGTGAAAGTAACTGTCATGTAAACCAGGGCACACACCACCCTTTAAGTGGAGGTTATGTAAGTGGTAAAATTTGGGAGCGGAGATTATTAAAATTCTAAAATATATATATGTATGTGTATATATAATGTTTTATATATATTTAAAGGATTAAAAATGCTTTTGGCTGCAACTACTCACCCTCAATAATAAAGTAATTAGAACAAGAGATATTTAAACAATATTTCATTTTATCTGGCTTAATAAAAAGAATGCAGGAGGCAGTACCTAGGTTCATAAAACAACTCAATACGTCCTTCAGAACCTATTAAGGATTTTTCTTTCCTGTCTGGCTATTCTGGAAGTGTTACCATACCACCTAATGACACTTCTTGAATCAACGGGCATCATGTCATTATTCAAGGCTACAGGAAAAACAGTGGCAAGTAAAGCAAGTACTAACTGGGTAACTGTCTCTTTGTTCAAGTTTTTTTTTTCCCCTCAGAACTGCCAAAGAGAGAGAAAACTGCCTTTTGTCTCACTGGATAAGAGCAAGAATGTCTGGCAAAATAAGTACCTTCATAATGGATAATGAGATATGCATAATAGGCTTAAATTCATCATGATTTGTACCCTGCAGCTAACCACATTGTTGTCCCACAAAAATGGGAATTTTATTAGCCTTGACGAGGTAATGGTTCTGGGGAGCCCAGTGACAACATCTGACACAATTAACATTTTATCAAAAAGGGTGGACATTAAAGAGAAAAGAAATTGTTTCCCTTGCAATATGAACAGATTCCTTTATGAAATGTCCGATTTTGAATCAAAAGTGCAGTTTATTATATCTCAAACGAGAAGCAGTACAATTAATCAAACTATGTGCCTAAACTATCCACACAGTTTTGCCATCTTAAAGGCAGTTGGTTTATGCCAGGAGTGAAGAAGCCTGGAGAGCAAGTGGTGATGAAATCGTGAAAGGCATCTCCAAAGCTTGTTGGTAATTGAATATGTTTCCTTGCAAGAAGTGGTCCAAAGCCTGGAAGAAGTGGTAGTCAGTTGGTGCAAGGTCTGGTGAATATGGCGATGACAGTGTTTCCAAGTTCAGCTGTTGTAGTTTGAGCAACATTGTTTGTGAGACATGTGGTTGAGCATTGTCCTGCAAAAGGATTGGCCTGTCTCTATTGACCAATCTCAGCTGCTTCATTGCAAGCATCCTCATCATTTCATCCAATTGGTTGCACTAGACACCCACTGTAATCAATTGACCATATTTCATGAAGCTGTAGTGTAATACTAGCACTGAACCAGCAAACAGACACCATTAGCTTTTTTTGATGAATATTCGTTTTTGGTGCATTTCAGCACTTCATCTTTATCCAACCATTGTGCTGAAAGCTCCTGATTGTCAAAAAGAATCCATTTTTTCATCACACTTACCAATAGGGTATAGAAATAGTTTGCCTTTATGTCATGACAGCAAAGAAAGGCAAGCTTCCAGATGATTTCTCTTCTGACATTCATTTAATTTCTGCAGAACCCATCTATCCTTCTACTTTACCTTGACCATTTCTTTCAAATGATCCAATATTGTTGGAATAGTAAAGCCAAACCTTGCTGCTAATGCATGTATAGGTTGAAATGGATTCTCTTCCACTACAGCTTTCAGCTCATTATCCACCTTGTTGTCAGGTGACTCACATGGCTCATTTTCAAGATTAAAATCACTGGAATGGAACTTTTCAAACCGTCGACATACTATGCTTTCATTAGCCACATACTTCCCAAACACTGTTGATATTTTGAGCTGTCTGCACTGCATTGGTTCCACAAGGAAATTCATATTCAAAAACAACATGAATTTTTGACTTATTCATGGTTTCAAAAAAATTGCTCTAAAAAATGTCTTTGAAAAATAATCATAAGCCAAAACATGCATTTGAAACACTGAGGCTATATCTTCACAATAAACGTAAAACTAGACATGTCAAAGTGAAATGTCAGAGATATCAGGTGTCAAACTTAGTACTTAAAGAAATCAGACATTTCATGCTTAATAACCTAAATATAAATTCCTCTATCAGACAAGCAACCTTGGCATAATGGAGCAGTCTCTTAGCCCTTATATGTCACCCATGACCTCTGCTATAGCTCTGAGTTAAAAGCCTCATATGTGCACTTCTCCAACAGTCTACACTTGCTGTCATAAAACTTCTAATTATTTATGGTTGCTTTTTTACTTTCTGCCTAGCTAAATATGGTAATCAATGTCATATAGATATTGTCTATCAAAATCTGAATACCAAGACACTATTGATCTACTAAGAAGGGGGTGCTAACACAGTTTCACAGTCCTTACCTTAATAGAAGAATTGAGTGTAAGAGGAGGTTTTGGGCCGGGTGCAGTGGCTCACACCTGTGCCTGAGCGACAGTGAGTCCCCATCGCTACTAAAAATAGAAAAAAATTAGCCTCGTGTATGCCTTAAGTTCCAACTCCTGGGGAGGCTAAGCAGGAGGATGGCTTGAGCCCAGGAGTTTGAGGTTGTTGTGAGGTAGGCTGACACCACGGCACTCTAGCCCAAGCAACAGAGAGAGATTCTGTATCCACAAAAAAAAAAAAAAAAAAAGAGGTTTTATTTTTGGAGAAAAGGTCCTCGGTGCAGTGGGTCATCATAGTTCACTGCAACTTCAAACTCCTAGGCTCAAGCAATCCTTCTGTCTCAGCCTTCTGAGTAGCTGGGAGTATAGGCACATGCCAACACACTGGCTAATTTTTCTATTTTTAGTAGAGATGGGGTCTTGCTCAGCCTGGTCTCAAACTCCTGACCTCAAGTGATCCTCTCAAAGTGCTGGGATTACAGGAGTGAGCCATACACCTGGCCAAAAGGAGGTATTTAATCTAAATGGTAAACAAAATAACATGAGGATTAATAGAAACACAGGCAATTCAAGAAAGTGTGTGCACCAAAATACCATATTCCATCAAGCACGGCAGAAGTGATTCGCAAAGGAGGAGATAGGAAAGAAATGTTTCTGGGTAAGGTTTAATAGAAGCTAAAAAGAAATCAAAATATGTGAGGAGATTTATATAGTGGGAACAGGTCTAGGCTGTGTATTATATGAACCAGGAGTTCTAGCCTATGATTTGATAAAGATAGGTCTTGGGCCATGAGTTTTCTGAGTATGTTCCATACATCCACTGGAAGTTCTAAGACTTTTTCAGGTATTAGCAAGGCTTGTTGGAAGAAGAAAAATACTAAGAAGTTATTTTCCTTTTTCACTGTATTGATCTTTTCACTCACAGATCAAAAGCAAGGGGTAAAATTATGTTGCCTTAGCGAGAATCAAAATATGGCACCAAATCACACTCATAATTGTATTGCATTCTTCACATTATATATTCAAGATAAAAAACAAATAATTTGAATTAAAACAGGCAAACAAAAAAACAAAAGCAAAAACAAAACTCATATAAAGGACAGTTTTTGATAAAACAGGAGTACAAATTATCAATTTTATTTAACTTATGTTATCATTTTCATAATCTCTATGCCACAATTAGAAGTAAACATAATGCAATTCTGCTCCACACATGCCAGTACCATGGTTTTCTTAAGAAAATACATGTGCAATTATTTGAGTCCCAATCTAAACCAGCTGTTTTTTTTTTTTCCACAAAACATCATTTTCACTTGAAAAACCATTTGACAGACAAATTGTGATGATTCGAACTTGGGAATTGACAGACACTTTTTCAAAATGGAATGAAATGAACCCGTCACTCGAAGGGAAAAAATAGATGACAGCATTTATTTCAAAATTTTCATAGTTATTCAGAAAGCATTACTTCCCCAAAGTAGAACTTCGGGAAACCTATATTCACTGATGTGACTTCTCCATTTTTGAGAATTTTTTGATGAGATTGATGATGATAGTGACAATTATGATCTTTTAAATATATATTTTATAATAGAAATGTGTCAACCTTTGTAAGCCTTGTATAATTTGGTGAACCAGTATTTTCCAAATAACCAATGCATGATGTTATAAAATCATGCATAAGCAAAAGTTCCATTCAAAGTGAAAGATAGACTAGTGGATTTTAATGTAGCAGAGTAAAAAATACTTTTGATAGGATTTCAGATACCACGTCATCACTATACCTTTATGTTGAGTTTTGACACAGTGTGAAAGAAGATGTCCACATTCATATGAAAAGGACACCTAAACATTTGTAACCCCAAAATATGCTGACACACACAAAAAAAGATGGTGGGATAGCAAGAGAGGTGCATCACTCTTATCTATCTTAAGAAAAAAGAAAAAAAACCCTGCAATGAGGAGTGTGGTTAGGTAAGGAGCCTTCAGATGCTGTCCCACTGAAACCCACTGCAGCAATCCGGCTTAGGCTTTGCTCTCTGCCAGCTGCTCCCAGCTGTGAAGTGACCAGTGTAGGCACTGGGGCTGGGCCACTTCTCTCTGAGGTAGGATTCATCTCATTGTCCTTTTTTTCTCTGGTGCTCCTCATTGGTTGAGCCAAGATTTCCTAAAAGCTACACTGACCTCTCAGGCTCTTCCTTTGAGATCTTCATTCATTTTCTCTTTTCTTTAGTGTCAAATCAGGATCATTCCAAAAGCTCTTCCTGATTAATTTTCCTCCCTTTCTGGTACATCTTTCAAAGAGGTCTCCTCCAATATAACCTTGCACTTTTAATTTTGTCTTTGCATCTGCTGCCTGAACTTATCTAGTACACTATTCAAATGCATTCACACTTCCAATTAAATGTGTATGGAAGGTGAATTTTATTCATGTTATATGCCAACCACAATGATATATCACAATAGAGTGAACATAAACAGATGTGAAAATCCAACTGTCTTCTATTAAGCCAGATATGCAAAGGTTTGCAAAAACATAGGATATTACCAATCTTCTTATTTTGTTAAATATAGACAATTTTCATAAACATTTTACTTATAAAAACGTATAATGGGTCTATTGTTGTTTTAAATCAATATATATTTTAAAATGTTTGAATCCATTGTGTATCCGTTTCCTATTTCTCATGAAAGGAAATACAACTACAGGTGAATGTGTGAACATTTCTGAGGAGGAAGCATTATTCTGCCTAACACACAGCATAGGAATAAAAGTTTGAGGAGGTTGTGATCTCAGTTGGAAGACCATGTTACTGATTGAGTAAGGATGGAAAAGAGTACAGAATGTTATCGTTGCAGTTGTTTTCAGGGCTAACCATATTTTTTGTGGACAGTTATAAATAAGAAAAATAATAACATCAAATTATCATTCTTTTAGAACTGGAAGGCCGGTTTGTTAGTCTGTCCATTGCATTTTATTTTACTAATTCCCATACCAATCATGTATCTCCTAAAAAATCATGCCATGCTGCTGTACCTAGTCACTTTGATAAATATCCTCATCTTTCCCCATTTAGAATTGAAAAAAAATCTTCTCTAATTTCAAGTGCTATAGATACTGTACAGTTTGTTTCAATCTCTCTCCTGCAATAACAGTTTTGAAATTTTTTTTCTCATTTTTGATACCTAAGAAAAAAAAAATTGCCCCAAGGATTGTGTGACACAGCAGTGACATAAGGAGATAAGGGTGATGATGAGGAAGCACCAACATTTGCTAATGGCCTTTTATCAGTATTCAAACTAGTTAAACAGAAGTTAGGCTGTTGCTTAACTTTATTGCTCTAAGTATGTTTCCAACCTTGAATCATTTTCAGTTTGACCTGAAAGTCACTAAAAATATTTTTGTATGCATCTACATGGTATGTTGGAAATACCACTGTAATATGAAGGAGTTTTACCTTCATATGCTAAACTGTATAGCTTTGTAGGCTTTAGCAAGTTTTCGACTACTCTTTTTTATTGTTAAACATTTAGTAAGTATCTTCTCGTGATGGAGCATGTGCACTGTGCTGTAAGTACATTATTTAATCTTTTTTTTGCAGTTTTCAATTTTTTTCTTTTTAATTGTAGTGGGTACATAATGTTTGTGTATCTTTATAGGTTTCAGGTGATGTTTTGATATAGTCACACGATGTGAATTAATCAAATCAGGGTAATTGGAGTACCCATCACCTCAAGCATTTATCATTTCTTTAAGTCTCAGCTTCCCTATAGATGATGAAATTTGCTTCCCTCTGTCCTTTCAAGATTATTCGAATAAGGAATTTCACCATTTCTGTGAAAGTGGTTTTTACCATTAAATGTTTACCATTAAAGATATTGCAATTAGGAAACTTCTATATATTCATCTTGCCTATCCTCTCTTTGAATATTAATTCACTGATATCTCAAAGAGTCATTATGGTTCTTACTACCAAAGGCAATGGCTGATCTTATTTCACTAGGGACTGAGTCAGAATTATAAATGAATCATTTCTATAAATCAAATTTGAGTAGTATTCCACAGGCTTTTGGTTACTTGAAAAGATAAAATAATTTTAATAAAAATTCTCTTTATATGATTATAATCAGGAATTTTTCCAAAGGGTAAATTAAAATTTTACAGTCAACTGTGCTGAGAAGATGCTACATGTTACTTCATATAGCATGTGTTGTAGTATAATCAATTCAAATGTAACTCATAGAGATTTTTCTTAAAAACTTTAATTATGATATACTTTTATGAAAATTAGCTTAGTTCATAGCTTAATTATAAATATTCAGGTTATCAGAATGTAAATACCTCTTTAATAATGATTAACTTTATACAGTAATTTCTGTGTGTATCAAATAATTAAATAAACCACCCCCACAATAGATTATTTTAGAAAAACAGTCTTAAGTGAAAATAAAGATATCTGTAAAGCTAAGCTTGTTAAGAATATATAAAGTCATTCATGCTTTTGGAGTTCTTGCACTGATTCCTTCTCATGTGGAGTAGCTGTCACTTCTTAGTTTTGAATTGTGATTATACTGCAGACAGAGCTGAGACTGAGGCTTCTGCCTTGATGACCAACTACTAGACCTCAGCTGTATGATAAAAGCTTTGGGCCTCAAAGGGAACAGACTTTGTGCCATGTCTTGAATCCCCAATAATAGCAAAAGGAAGAGAAGTTTAAGTAGTATAGGGATGCATTACAGTATATATCACTCTCTAGTAGATTTCATGCCTATCTTGTCTAAAAGATAAGTACCAGAGTTTTAGGAATTTCTGGGTATCACTATAGAGCTACCATAGACCATGTGCACATTAACCCTATCTGCTTCAATTAAAAATAAAAAAAAGAACAATTGGATCATAGCAGTCACTGGTCCTGTAGGGCAAATATTTTCAGTTCTCCCTTGTAAAAGGACGTGTGTCTTCATTAGGGCCTATTTCTTCTTCCTGAGGGTTCCTTTCTATTACATCATTGTCACGTGAATATAAATTAGTCTTGTTCCTCAAGTGCCAGTGAAATAGAAAAAAAAAAAAAATAGGAAATGCCTAGGACAGGGACAACACATTATGTGCCATCAATTTTTTCACTAGATACAGTTATAGTCACATTGTCTAGAACATTTGGGGCTGCATGACCCAAAACTGAATTCAGTTGATGATATGCTACTGTAAGTCTCCAGCACTTGTCAGCCCTTTCACTGGCTCTGCAGGCCTGTTTATTGAGTAGTGCATCTCTTATTATTCCCGCCGCCTCTAATTTCTTAATTGGGACTGTGATTTTCCTTTCACCTTCCAGGATTCTGTATTATTTCTGTTGGACCACATGGAAGGGAGGGGCATCACCTCACCACATGCAGCAGTCCCTAAGTGAATCTCTTCACTCTAGAGATTCTCCCTAAGAGAATCTCTTTTGACACTTCATGAGCTCTTAAAGTACAAGTATGTAAAAATCATGACTGCCAATTACGCATTTTCACAACAAAAATACACTGATCTTGCACTTATAAATTCACTTTAGATTTCTAAATCTTACGTGTGTGTGTGTTTCCCTACAGGAACACAAAGAAGTTTAACCCTTCTCCGAAGGTGGATGCAGGGAAAGCAGGAAGGCAGGGGAATATTACCTATGGGGAATGATCAGAGAGGCTTTTTCTCTTTTGGTTTTTTGCTTGGGAGACAATGCAGCCTCCTTTGCTGTGTGTCTGATGATTTCTGCCAGTGCTCAGCCCTAGGAGCTCACTGTGCCGTCATCTCTGTTGATTTCTGCTTTTAACCACTTCTGCAAATACCTCCTCATTAATCAGAGCTATATTGCCTCTCAGATGGGGAGTGGGGTTTGCTGTCCTGTTGTCATGGTAACTTCTCTTCATCTTCCCACCCAGAAGGAAAGTGAGCAAAAATCAAAGCACCATCCTGGTAGTTTATTTTAATTGTCACTCATACTGCTTAACCTCTAAACCCCCATTCACAGGTAGGGGAATCCAGTACTTCAGCTGAATCCTGTGGCACAAGAAAGAAGTTGGTTTCATGACCACTCTCCAGGTAAACAATGGGAGGAAAGCCAAACTGTGGCAGACATTTATTCAGATTTGAGACATAGAGGTACAGATATCTACAACAATTTTTACTGCCTCTGGATTTATTTCAAAACTCACAGATTTTTCTGATGGATTGGATGTGAAGTATAAGAACAAATGTGAATTAAAAAAGAACTCCAAGATTTTTTTAATCCATTCTACTGGATGTATGGAGTTCATTTTTAAAAGTTGGAAAATATCATGAGATTAATTTATTCACAGGAAATTGATCTAGGATTGGGTGTTTCTGTTTTGTTTTTCATAGTCTTTACTTTATTTTTTAATTTCCCCCAGGTTTGAGATATAATTAACAAATAAAAAATTGTGCATATTTACAGTGTACAATGTGAGAGTTTGATATATTTTAGGGTTGATGTTTTAATAGACCTGGATGTTTACCTGAGAATGGCTCAAGAAAATAGAGGGGGATGTGTGATTACAAAGATTAGCTATGGAAACCAAACAATCAAAAAGGAAAAAGAGAATCTGAAAATATTAAGGAATGAGGAAGAAAGAATAGACACAATGGTTTTTAGGTTGTGATAGAATTGAAAAATTATAGCTCATGACATACTAGAAGAAATTATTATAATATCTAGAATACAAGAGATGTTAAATTAGGGGTGGAATGGTTAAAAATGTGACTTATTTCAGTAATGAAAATGACCAAGGTAAGATATTTGTGTTCAAGTGTATTCATTTTTTTATGGCTGTACAACACATAACCACAACTTTAAAGGCTTAAAACAAACCACAGTTATTAACTGAGTTACAATAGGTCAGGATGCTAGAGGGTTTCTCCTAACAATCTGCTAGATGGAGTCCTATACAATGAAATTTAATCATTCAAATGATATGCCATCACCTTTGCTATATTCTATTGCTTAGAGGAAAGTCTCAGTTTCCACCCACTCTCAAGGAAAAAGGATGATACCTTGTGGATCCCCTTAGAAATTGTGTGATATATAACATGTTCAGCATTTATTTATTTTTAATTAATTAATTGTAGATAAGTTGATGGGAAGACATCTTCAGACATGTAAGTCTGTGATTTTTCTTTGTACTCCATGAATAGCATATTTTTATTATTGAAATTTTATATTCATTAACACTATTTTTAAGTTTCAACTAATATTTTATATACACATGAGATTGTCAATCTATTAAATAGGATAAAACTAAATTATCTGTTAGTCTTTTATTGATAATTTTTGATACAATAGCTATAAATCAATTTAAAAATCTTGTCCACAGAATGTCAAGTAGAAGAGCAATGTGAACATATAAATATTTGAGTAAAAAAACACTAAAGGCTGTGGGCCAACTTTTTATAAGTTACCCTCTCTATGGAAACAATTGGTAAAGGGAAAGTCTACTGAATTTGATACACACACACAGACACACACACACACACACATTCCTTTCTAGAACATTTCAGAAGGAGTCCATGTACAATGAAAATAATATCTTAAATAATATTCTGACAACTCAAGTTGCTGATCGATAACATACTTTAAAATGCTTAAACCCTCAAATACAACTCATTTTGGAATATTTCTAAATTTTCATATCTTCTTACTAGAAATTTCCTTACTAAATTGTTTTCTATTTAGGAAGGAACAAATCTTTCCCATGGGAAAGATATTAAAATATCTTCATAAAAGCAAATAATTACTTTAGAAGAACTTTAAAATATCACACAACTATGTGATTTCACTTCTGACATCTATCTAAAGTATATAGTAAATTAAACATTTAGCATTTAGGCCATATATTCAAATGATATATGTAAACAAATGGCATCATTCAAGCTATATTGATGATTGCCTTTTCTTAATAATAACTAACATTTATTTTTTATAACAATAACTAAAAGTTATAAAAATTTACTTTATAAATGATTTACCAATCATTATTCTACATGTATTAAGTACAACAATTCAATTAATTTTTAAAGCAGTTTTGAGTTAGGTTCTGTTATTATGCCATTGTATAGATAAAGAAACTGAGATTCTGAGAGGTTAAGAAGTATGCAAGAACTTATACAGTCAAATAAATGGCATAGTCAAAATTGGAATGAAGTGGTCTGACTCCAAGAGCTGCATTCTTAACAATACGCAGCACAGGACCACCAGATATTATTAACAACTACTATTTAGTGTCATTTATTATCAGGAACTAGTATTGAGTGTTAACAACAGCTAGCAATTAGTGTGATAGTAACACATGAATTAGTGGCCAAATTTTTACTTAACTATATTATTTCATTACACATATACATATAATACACCTTTTTATCTTATTAATACAATGTATTTGAAATCAAGAAAGATCAGAATTAAAAATTATCTTTTATAAAGTGTTTTACAAATGATTACTTAGCATTAAATAATAATTTGATACCCACATTTCTCACGCCATTCAAAGCCTGAATAACACTAATCCTAATTGTGGAAGCTGGTTTTAAGAAAAGAAGAATATTTCAGTATGTGCTCTGAGATTTTAAGCTAACATTGGCTGAATAAGCAAAATCAAACATTTACATATAATCAAGTAATGTGCAAAAATTATTTGTAATTTATTGTTTAGCTTTCAAATTGTTAACACATATTACATTGGAGATAAATGATTATTTATCAGAATTCATTTGGAACAATCCTGAGAAATGCATCTACAAAGAACTGTAGGTTATTTGGAGGATATATAAAGCTCAAATGGTATTGTTTTATTTTCAGAAAATAAAAAGCAAATGAATACAAATATATTTTAAAAGTCAAGAAAGGAATGAGTAAAAAATACATCCGTGCATATACATATATGTGGATACTAAATAAAATGTATGTAGATATATAGACACCAAACCAAAATCTCCATGGAATCTATCAACTGAAGATTGTTTTCTTCCAAAAAGAATCCAGAATTTATAACAACCCCAACTTTCTCACGAACTGAAAATTGCAGTACTTTCTTCATATATATTCAACAACTGTCTAGAGTTCAATAGATTCGTATGACCCAAGAAAGAAGTCAGGCTAATAAAACTGGAAACTCATTGAGTTTTAAAAGGTGATGACCATGGAAATAGAAGTGCAGTGTTTCAAATTGACAGGGTAGTGTAAATCTATGCTACTAGCTCTGGATATAGACCTGTCACGGATAAAAATGTGGACCTAGAGAGACTACCTAGCAGTAGTCTCTTAAAAAAAAAAGTGTGAAAAGGAATTTCTGTTCAATTAAAGTGAGGATGCTTACTTTTGTTCTGCTTAAATCATTAAATGAAAGGCAGTCATTTGAATTTTATAAATTCTTCCAGTGTCTAACTTCCTCATACAATTATTTATTTGATACCCATAATATTAGTTTGAATCTAAGTTAGTTTTATGTTGTACGTATTTCAGGAAGAGAGACGTGTCCTTGTATGTATTTTCTGAACTAAAAACATATGTATTTGAAAAGATAAGCTTTAACACTAGATTTTTAAAAAAGATCCCTTTAGCTATCTGCAGTCAACAACTAACATATAGGAAAACAAAATGTTTTGCCCATATTTCCACCAGATAATTTCTTTGTTTTTTTTGGGGGGGGAGGGGGCTCTTTAGCTGTTTGAGTGTCTTATATACTTTGAATATTAACTCCTTGTCAAATATATAGGTTGCAAATATTTTCTCTCATTCTGTAGGTTTTGCTCAAGATTGCTTTGGCTATTCAGGGTGTTTTGTGCTTCCATGTAAATTTTAAGATTTTTTTTTTCTATTTCTGTGAAGAATGTTATTGGTATTTTGATAGGTATTAGATTGACTCTGTAGATCACTTTGGGTAGTATGGACAGACATTTCTCAAAAGAAGACATACAAATGCCCAACAGGTATATGAAAAAAATGCCCAACATCACTAATCAACAGGGAAATGGAAATCAAAACCACAAAGAGATATTACCTAACTCCAGTTAGAATGGCTATTATCAAAAAGACAAAAGACAACAAGTGTTGGTGAGGATGCGGAATAAAGGCAATCCTTGTATACTTTTGGTGATAACGTAAATTAGTGCAGCCATTATAGAAAACGTTATGAAGGTTTCTGAAAATATAAAAAATAGAGCAACCATATAATACAACACTCGCACTCCTGGGTGTATATACAAAGGAAATGAAATCAGTATGTCAAAGAGATATCTGAATTTCCATGTTTATTGCTGTATTATTCACAATAGCCAAGTCATGAAGTTAACCTAAGTGTACATCAATGAACGGATAAATAGATAACAAAATAATCAAATCTCCACAGGGTACAAAAGAAAAGCATGTTTTCATTAGAGTAAAAAGTTGTTCAATAATTTCTAAACATTAAGGAAAAACACATCATTTTAAAATACATCTCATTTTGAAATTCTATCATATTAACAATTTAATTTCAATAATATTTCCTTAACAGCAGAAAGTTTCATAATTTTTCTAGTTATAATAAAACAAATGCTTAATTATATATGCAATTTATTTCAACAAGGATACCATGTGTCATTCATCTCTGTTCAATTCAAATTGATAATAATGTCTTTTGATATATCATCTTCATATTTATTGGTTCAATCAACATCCCAGTACAGTACTTATTTAAAAAAAATAGAAAAATATTTTCTAATATATGGTTGTAATAAACTCCATAAGGCCCTGTTTGGACCTTAAAAAAAATCAAAGCCCAGGAGAAATAAAAATAAGCTCTAGCTTGTGTCAACATCAGACAAAACAGATGTTAATTTATTCAACAAATATTTACTGAGACCTATCTTATGGTTTAAGGAACTGAACCCCAGGATTGCAAGAGGAAAAAAAAAAAGTATAAGAGACTCTGTTTATAGCAATAAATTATTCAAGTTAAAGGACAATATTACTTAATGACTATATTTTATGGTAACAAATAATTGTTTAATATGTATTATGTATACTGGGAATATGTTTATGTATGGGGCTATGTATGTATAGAATAGTGTGTGTATATATAAGAATGTGGGTCAGATGTGAGTGCGGATGTGTACACGTGTATGTGGGTATGTGAGTGTTTAGGGGGTTGTGGAAATAAGTGAGAGTATGCATATGTGCATGTATACGTGCACTTGTGTATATAACTGTGCATGTGCGTGTACATGTGAGAAGTATGTTTGTGTCAGTGGTCTCAGCCAGAAGAAATTTTGCCTCCCAGGGGATATTTGGCAATATCTGTACTTGTTTTTGATTGTCACAGCTGGAGGGGAGTTGTGCTCCTGATTTCTAGTGGGTAGATACTAAGCCACTAGATACTACTTAAAAAGCTGCAGTACACACTGCCTGCAACCCCACACAACAAATTATGCCGCACAGAGCAGAATACCAAGACTGGTGATCTTGAGAAACACTTGTGTGTGCATGTTGAGGTTACAAGTTATAAAACTTGTACAGAGTAAGTGATCGATAATCTTCTCTGTGATTTTATGCTTCATATCATAAACAAAACCTGAGGCTACCTCAACGCGTTCCATTGCATCATTGTTATCCAACACCCCAGAAGGTTTGTTATTCTTGCCTGACAAGCTATCTATGAAGAAACATTTAACACCTCCTTAGATGTGAGTATGAGACTTATATTTTCCAAAACCATAAACAAATCTATCTTAACAAAGATTCCTTTCAGAGACGCAACATTTTTTTTTTTTTGATGCTGAGATTAAATTTTGTTACCAAAAGGTTAAGTAATGCCTGTTTAAGTACATTTTATGCTTGGAATCTGGGTATGTTGGATATAAGCTATTAAACATATCAAAATGTAAAATTATCTTTCATGTTTACTTTTTCTTGTCTATAGTCCATGAAAACATTTCTAATATTAAAAGTATTACCATTCACTCATGTTTGTTTGTTTCTAGGAAAGTTCTCCTTTTCAGTAACATCATAAACTATGCACTAGGTAGATGCTTTAATGCCAGGTGGACAATTTAATACCACCCCTTTCATTATGATTTCTATTTTCTCAGTTTCTTGATTTTTCAGCCTCGTCCTGGTAGAAGAAAAGGCTGAAAATGATATCTCCAATTTATTACGGCATTTGTCTGGAGGCATTTCTCTGATTGAAATGACACTAAATCCACTGGGAAGGAGAAACTATGGGTTTGAAGAGGATGCAGCCCACACATTTCTGATCAAACCTTTGACTCTGTTACTACAGCTGTCAAAATAAACTAATATGAAATATGAAAAAAAGAGTTCTCATTTTTTAACTGCCAGATGCACTCCTATAACTCTCTCAAAATATTTTCCGTTCATTATATTTTAAAAACATATTTTCTCTGTCATAAACTTGTAAAATGCATACTGTATAGAGATTGTGTGCATGTCAAAGGCAAGTTTGTTTATTTGCACAAAGACATGCACTCTACAATCTCATATATAAGATTTTATTTGGAAGCCTGCATACAGTTTACTTTTAAAGCAAATATTTATAGTAGCTATGTGCTGTCAATTTTTTTTCTTGAAATAGTAATGCACAATGTCACAGTTGCTCTTTAACTTTTCTTACTATGAATCCTTCTGTATATATTATATAATATTCTTCTTCCTGAGTTTTGAAAGAATACTAACTACGTGTCTTTGGAGGTCCAGAGAAAAGATGTGCTAACTCATTTTATCTGCACTTTCTCTACCATTGTGATTGTATCGTAGAGGAAATATAATCATTAGGTGTTTTTTCATCCATGTTCTAAGAAAGTCACTGTTGTCTACAATAAGGTAGCTGAGTTAAATAAATAACTTGATATACTGAGTCTGTGTGATTGCTTTTTGGTCTGCCTAACATGCTACAGTTTTCATCTCTTCCAACACATTTTACAAATGCTTTAAAAAGAAATCAGAGAGAATGGACAGACAAATCACACTAATCTTTTGCCTGTGGGCTCGTCTTTAATACATTATTATCTGTCTAGTTTTTTTCATTTTGATAAGCAAAGCAACCCAGATGATACCAAAGTCATTTATCTCTTGAGGCTACAACCAGCACATTGCTGCTTTCTTGATGAGTAAATACATTCACTGGAAGGAAAGAAAAATTGACATTTTAATTCAGGTTAAATAAGATTAGACAAAATAGTTATCAAGTGTCAATCACATATCATTATAAATACAAATGTTCTGGTTTCTTCTACTAAAATATTTGTATTAAGGCTTGTTACATTATCATGAAATTTGGCATCAAAATGGAATAGCAATCATCCCGTTGAGCGGGGTTAGCATTTGGGTTACACAAACAGGTGTTGAAGACTTTTAGAGGTCATGAGAAAAATAGCTTTCAGGTAGCAATTAGCAGAGGTAGAATTAGAGAATTCTGGGGCTCCCATCTTATTCACAAGTGTTTTTAATCAGTTCAACAGACCATTAATGGATGATAAAGAAGCCTGTAATTCATGATCTATGTGAAAATGTTTGGTTGGCATGTTTTTTAAGTTTTCCTATTTCTTTCACATTTCCCAGGTCCTTGAGCAAGATTTTGCAGTGAAAGAATAAATACAGCTCCAATTTTATTAAATGAATCAAAAACAAAGACATTGCACTAGTCTATACAGAGAACTGTGAATGTTACCAAGAAACTCCTTAAGAGATTTAATTTTAAAATGAGACTACAAATATGAAAAAAAGATATTTCCTTCCCTATTAATAATGTATCTAGATTAATATTTGAAGAAAATATTATTAAAAGTAGCATAATTGCATTTAGGATACTTTAAATATTTAATGAGAGCAATATAAAGAAAAAGGCATGAGAGTACAAAATTGTGAGGGCCATTTTCATGTATTTTTGAAAGCAGAATAAATAGCAGAATAAATTTAATGTGGTCAAAATTCCTTAACTATGATTCATAATCACTACAAACAAATCCTTGGTAATAACTTGGTAATAACTTCAGTAAAAATGTTACATATTATATAAAGTTATTGAAATAATGTTTATTTTAAAATCATTGCTTAAATACTTAAATCTGTTGGTACAAATAATAATAATAATGGTTTAATTGTGCACACTTTTTAGATTTAGAAATGCTATCAGGATATGTATTTTCTCAACTGTATGTCAAAGACAGAGTGGAGGAATCACTGAATTCAGACTCAAGTATTTATGCATTTTATATCAAGTAATCACGGATATGTCACTTTGTCTGAAACTCTATTTATTCATCTATAAAATGCAGGAGATAATACTGACCTTGCATGATTCTTGTGATGACAAAATGACACAATTGGAGCTAAAACTTCATTAGAGACTGAAATATGTCAAAGTTTCAACAAGCATTTATTAAACGCAAACTATGGAGGAGACATTAGGTAATATACCGAGAGATACACAGGTAAATCAAAAATAATTCCTTAGTTTAAGTAAGCTTACATTTCAGTGAGAGAGATAGATGTGGTGTCATAAATTCAATGTTAAGAAGTAAACAAATAGCAGTTGAATAAATCATCACCCACTAAGATCTAATTGGGTTTGAAAATCACCACAAAAGTATGATTCTTACCTTAAAATAGTTCAGCATCAAGACTTTATAATATCCCAAATATTTATCATTTCCTGCTCATTTTCTTTTTTCAGCCAGGAGAATGGCTTTTAGCCTTTTTTCTAATGAA
The DNA here is from genome assembly GCA_963574885.1 of Lepilemur ruficaudatus. Taxonomy (NCBI): domain Eukaryota; kingdom Metazoa; phylum Chordata; class Mammalia; order Primates; family Lepilemuridae; genus Lepilemur; species Lepilemur ruficaudatus. The sequence goes on along the minus strand of CAUYRT010051015.1, from coordinate 17,697 downwards.
GGTCTGACAGTAGTCAATTCTCTTTGCCTTCTTTGCTTTGAAAATGTTTTCATATCATATTCGTTCTTAAGGAATATTTCTGCTAGGTAAAAACTTCTACATTGATAGTTGGTTTTTTTCCTCTTTCAGTGCTTAAAGTTGTCCTACTTTCTTAAGTCCTGCACTTTTCTCAATAAGGTCAGCAGTATATGAGTATTCAAAACATTGTTCTCCTGCATGTCATTGGCCTTTCTCTGACTCATCTATACATAGGCTCTTAATCTGTGTTTGAAGAAGTTTGACCATGGTGTGCCTAAGTATGACTCTTTTTTTTTTTTTTTGTATTTATCCTCTTTAGGGTTCACTGAGTTTCAAGTATCTGTAAATTTCTGTTGTCAACAGATTGCAAAAATCTCAGCCATATTTTAAAAAATATTTTCCTCAATTTTTCAGTCAGCTATCCTTCTATGTAGTTTCTATGTAGCTGTCCTGTGTGTCTGTGTGTGTGATAGTTTCTCCACAAGTTCTCAAAATTTTATTTACATTTTCCATGTTTTTATTGGTAAATCTACATATTTACTGATTATTTCCTTCACTGTCATCTCTATTCTGCTGTTTAGCCTATCTGGCATATGTTTTTATATCAGAAGTTAAAGTTTTTGGTTATAGTTTCCATTTATTTGTTTCTATTTTTCTGTTGGCATTTCTCATCTTTTCATTTACTACTAGTAATTTTTTTCCTCGAGTATAGTGATAATTACTACTAATCTTCTAATTGCAACATCTGGAACATCAAAAGTTTAGTTTCCACTGATTGATTGCCTTTTCTCTTGTAAATAAATGTCACATTTTACTCTTTTTTTGGATGCTGAGCAATTTTGTTTATTATAATTATATAATAATATATATCTTGGATAATTATATCCTGAATATTGTGCAGTTTATGTTTGAAATCTATGAATTCTGCTAATGCTTCTTCAAAGAACCTACCACCTACCTTTCTGTCCTTCTTTCTTTTTTTGTGTGTTTTTTTGCTTTATGAGGCAATCAGATTGGTAGGATTGAAACTGTCAAGTCTCGTGTGTAGCAGCTCAAATCTCAGTTCAGTTTGTTTAAGCATAAATGGACTGCTTGAAGCCGAACATTTGAGGTTCATGAGTCACTCAGATTCTTTTGATTTTTATAGAATTTATGCAGAGACTTTGAGACATCTTTCTGAGTAAGCTCTCTTCTTTCCACAACTCCCAACGCATCCAATTTTCAGTGGTTGCAGTTGATCTTAACTGTTTCTACCGGTTCTTCAGGGCAAAAATCCTCGAATTTTTTAATTGGAATTTTATCCATATGGCATGGTGGAAACTGTGGCTGACTATCATGTTAAAAGCCATGAAGTACTGCACACTTATTCCAAACTTTAACTCCCTCCAGAATCTGCTGTATTTTGTTGCTATACAGTGGTGTCAGATATTTGCTGGGGTTTTTTTTTTTGTCATTTTGTTAATAGCTTGTAATTATTATCTTTGGTGTCTGCAGGATGATTTGGCTGATAGTATCTTATCCCGACAAAATGGAATTGGAAATTTGAAAGTGCTTCAGTACCAAGATTATAAATACTATTTTTTCTTTCAGAACAGATAAAATAAAATTTACAATATTATTCTGAAAACATAAAATGAATATTTTTCTGTTACCAAAAGGATTCTATTTTTCGTAAAAAAGCAAAACATGAAAATCAGATACATTACTTTTTTCATCACTACCGTCTAGAAATTCACTTACAGTAAAACTACCATTGCAAAAGAATATTCTACTATGCAGAACAACAACAAAAAAAAAACCATGAAGACTTAACCATGAAATGTGGACTAATATTAGGATCTTAGGAGTTTATACATATCTCTTTGGATTGTGAACTAGCTAGAAATTTCTTACTTATTTGTTTGCTCCTGTTTGAAGTAGCACTACATTCCAACCCAGAGCCCTGTTTGGAACTTCTTAACAGGCTTCTTCATGTACAGCCAGAAATATACAATGATATGATTGTACTAGATATTTAAATATTGAAATGCTTCAGAAACTCATGGTAGAAATCTATTTCCTGTGAAACACAGACTGCTTTGACCATAGTAAACCAGCCTTGGGAAAGCTCTTGGGTTTTGTTTTTAAAATAAACTTACTAAGGTATAAAACACAATGGGAAAGAAGAACAAATAATGAATAAATAAATATACGAAAGATCTTAAAGTAAACATGCCCAGAAACTTCACCAAGATCCAGGCATATAACAGGGGCTACCTTAACACAAACGTTTGAGATATTCCCACGCTCTTCCCCGGTGGTAACCATTATCATGACCTATAGTGTCAGATTAGTTTTTCCTGTTTGGAGACTTTATACAAATGGAATTTCCTGCACTCAACAGTTTTATTTGTGAAATTCATCTTGTTTCATTATCATAATGCTTTCTATTGAAAAAATAGTGTTCAAATTATTTATTCACTCTATTGATAAGTATTTGTGTTGCTTCCACTTTATGTCTTTTAACTCTAATACTGTTATGAATATTCTTGAAATGTTTCATGGTTCTTATGTTTATTAAATTTCTTAGAGTGAAAATGTAGCGTCATAGACTGTGCAGAGATTCAGCTTTATTAGATACTAACAAACTGTTTTAAAAACTGATTTTTCTATTTATGTCCCACAAGCAATGTAAATGCAAGAGTTTCAGTTACCCCAAGTCCTTGACAATATTTGGTCTTGTTTTTAAATTTTAGTTAATTTTTGTCAGAAGTATAGTGGTATTTTATTGAGGTTTAAAACTGTATTTTTATGATGACTAATAAGATTAAATACATTTTAATGTATTTCTTGGCCATTTGCATAGCTTCTTTGTGACTTCTTATTTAGGTTTCTTTTTTTATTATTTTGTTCTAATTTTATTTTATATATTTTATGGATTAAAATTCATTCTCAATATATTAAAAATGTCTTCTACTCTGTGGCTTGCTTTTTTATTGATACATAATGATTGTACATATTTATGGGATAAATATGGCATTTTGATACATGTATACCATGTGTAATGATCAAATCAGAGTAATTGGGATAACCATCCCCTCATTTATCATTTTTTTTTTGATGGGAACATTCCAAACTCTCTCTTCTAGTTATTTTTGAAATAAACAATAAATTTGGTAACTATAATCACTCCTCTGTGCTGTCAAATGCTAGAGCTTATTCCTTCTATCTAACTGAATGTTTGTACCCGTTAATCAGCCTCTCTTCATCCTCCTTGTCCCCATCCCAGCCTCTAGTAACCACCATTCTACTTTCTACTTCCTTGAGATCAGTGTTTTTAGTTTCCACATATGAGGAATTATATGCAATATTTGTCTTTCTGTGCCTGGCTTATTTCACTTAACATAATGTCCTCTAGTTCTATCCATGTTGCTGCAGATACTGATCTCAAGGAGGCAGAGTACTCACGGCTTGCTTCTTGTTCTGTTAAGGATAGTTTCTATAAACAGAAATTTTCAGTTTAGTGGAATATAATAAGTTCAGTGAAGTTGATAAATTAATCAACCATTTCTGTTATGGTCAGTGCTTTTTGTAACCTTATTAAATAAATATTTAACTATTACAAATAATGGAGGTACACAACCATGCTATCATCTAGACTTTACTGTTCTACCTTTAATTTGGGGGTAGCCAATCCAATCTGAAACTGAATTCTTGTTGTTATAATGTGAATGCTATTTTCTCCCAAATAGTTAACCAATTTATTTATTTTTATGTATTATATCTACTACTGTATCTAAATCTTGTAACTGGAAAATTTTTCCAAATTTCATCATATATATAAGTTTTGTGCAGTTTTTTGGTAGGCAGTCTTTATCAGGGTAAGGAAGTTTTCACCTATTCCAGATTTAATAAGGCTTTAATTGTGAATAGATGTTTAAATTTTATTACCTTCTTTCTTTGCTTTGTTGAAACTAATGTGACTTTCCCACTAGTGAATTTTAAGATTTCTTTTTTGTATCTAGTTTGTAGCAATTTTGTTCACTGGGAGAGGGTGGTGTTGGAGGTGGCTAGGTATGTTTTTTTTTGTTTGTTTGTTTATTCCACTTGAGATTCATAATGATTTTTGAATCTGTGGCTTGATATTCTGATATATTTTTTGTCATCTTTGGAAAATTCTCAACATTTTTGTCTTCAAATATTGTTTCTGCCAACTTCTCTCTCTCTGCTCCTCTGGTTCTTTAAATATACGTCAAGAGGCCAGTTCACCGAGTCCCATATATCACATAAATCTTTTTCCTGTCTTCCTTTCCTGTATTTTCTCCATGCTGTATGTTGGTGTGTTTTCTGACCCATCTTCCCGTTCACTGTTTCTCTCTTCAAGTGAGACTAATTTACTTTTGTTACATTCTTAATTTTGGTTTTTGTATTTTTCAGCTCTAGAAATTCTACTTTTTCTTTTTTAATTCTGTCCAGATTTTTTGTCACATTCTTCATGTCATATTGTCACATTTTGAACATATTCATCATAGCTTTGTTGAAATTTATATCTAATTAATTTTAATCTGAAGCTTCTTTGAGTGGCTGTCAACCGTCTTTTATTCCTCTTCATTTTTTGCTAAAAACCTGTCTTTTCATACGGTTGGTTATTTTTATTCAATGCTGGGCATTGCATACAAATAAGTTTAAGGATAACTTAAGGTCATAGGTGCTGTTATCTTTCTTCAATGGTGATTCTCTTTTCTTGCTCATAGAAAGCAATTTTGTTGGAGGCAGAACTATCCAATCAGGGAGTGAACTGATTTGAACTATGGTTTCGGTCTTTGTGAGGGTTTGTCCCTTACAGGCTTATCCTCGTAGCTTGTGTGTAGCCCTTCAAGGTTACCAATGGAAAGCCTGGTTGTGTACCAGGTCTCTTCTTTATTCCTGAATGCTAAATTTAAATGTTGCCCTTCCAATCCCATGCAGTTACTGGAAGCTCCACTCAGCTTTTCAGCCTCTCAGTTTCTGCTCTGTAATTGGCAAGTGCCCCAAAGGAACAAGTATACAAAGATTCCCTTTCGCCTATCCTCAACAAGACTTGTTATCATTTGTGGTTTTAATTTGCATTTTTCTCTGGTGATGAGTGATGCTTAGCATTTTTTTTATATATACCTGTTGGACATTTATATATCTTCCTTTGAAAAATATCTATGTAGGTCCTTGGCCCACTTTTTAATCAGGTTACTTGTTTTCTTGCTTTTGAGTTGAGTTCCTTATATATTTCATTTATTTCTTCTCTGATCCTTATTATTTCCTTTATTCTACTAATTTTAAGCTTAGTTTGTTCTTTTGCTATTTCCTTGAGGTGTAACATTAGGTTGTTTATTCGATATTTTTTTAATGTAAAAATTTACTGCTATAAACTTTCTATTTAAAATTGCTTTTGCTATATTTCATAGGTTTTGATTGAATTATATACTTTAAATAGGTGAATTTTATGTTACAGAAACTATGTATCATATTATGTAAAAATATGTTCCAAGATTATCATATGGTTTTTAAATCTACCACTTTTTACTAGTATAGAAAATTCTCTTATGCTAACAATAGTGAACATTCCAAAAATTATATTTTCACTGATAATACAATTGATAAGCCACATTGTTACTTATTAATATTAAAGGTATGCCTTTTCCTATATTTTGATATATCATATTTATACATATTTTAATTTGCTTTTTATAACTTGAGAATATTGCTGGGATTTTCATCTGAGTTGTTATAATTTTGTTTTTAAGAATTAAAACATCAATTTACATTATATTAATATTTTTTGATAAATAGTATTCTTTGCTTTATTTCTCCCCCTCACCTTCACTAAATTCTGTTAGATAGATCTAATTTCTTGTTTCTGTGTTACACTTTTGCCATCTTTAATTTTTTAACTGGTTATTTTCCTACTTTATCTATATCCATATCATAATGTATTATTTTGTCAGTGTTTAATGGCTTCTCAGTATCAGACTGTCTAGAAAACTAAAGCCTGACAAATTTGGGTAAATTGCTAAAAATTACACAAAGAGAATGCTAAAGGTCAGCATACAAATCTGTTCTTTTCATTATATATTGTCTATATTACATATTGTTTATACAATGGATATAAAAGTATGTGCCTTTAGGTAATATGGCACAATTGTGGTGCTATATTAGAAAATGTGAAGGCAGATAATTAGGGAAAATGTAAATGTAAACTAATATTTATGGTGTCTCTTTTGCAAGATATTTTAAGACGGGTAGTTTCGTATAATTACAAGAAAAGGAGACGAGAAACACCTCCAGCCAGAATGTCTCTACAAGAAGGAAAGATTTTAGATAAAAGTGAAAAAAACAAACAGCAGACATAGATCGGATGAGGGTACAAGAAAAGCCTAAAAACAGTAATTATCTTCATTTTCATAGATATTAAATTTATATTTAGAATAGGTACATAAATTATTCTTAACACAATATTAGTAAGTTACAATCTGAACTCATAATTTATGATTCCAAAAGCATAAGGTTTTTAATTTTTGTTTTTTTGTTTCTTTTACATCACAGCAGTTCTCTTTATAGATAGATGGATAGGGGTTTACAGAAATTCCCTCTCCTGTATTTTGTATTCTCTCAGAACAATCTTTTCTAAATCATGTTCTTTTTTCTTTTGCTTAAATTAAGAATTTCCATCATCCACCCACTCATACTCAAAGACGAGCAGCAGACTTCAAGCTGTCCTCTTCCTGCCTGATTGTTCACAGGAAATATTCTCTCAAGAGACAACAGATCATTTCTGTACGAGAAATGCAATGGATATGTCATATGGGAGGGGACTGTCAAGCATAAAAAATGCAGAGAAGTCCCTTCTCTCAGTTTCATGTCAGTTATTTTTTACTTCCTACGCAGCAGGCTTTGTTTTAAGCTCTTAGGAAAGTGTATTAAAATATTTAAAAATTAAAAAGGCTTTTTTTATTAAGTAAAAAATGCAAACTCTTTGCCTTTTATGTACATTTTATTTAAGACTTGGTTACAGAATAATTTTGGACTCATAGTCAAATGTTATTTTACTCAGCCGAACTAAATATTTTGATATAACTTTTGATGCATTTTGCTCCAGGCAATAGATATTCTTAAGCAGTACTAGAGGAAAAAGGCTATGCTATACTATGGAAATAGCTCAGCAACTGACAAAGAGACTCTCCCTAGCAAACTTTAGTCAGACTCCTCTGCATCCTCTTCCCAACTAAGCCTTGAAATTTAGACTACTATGTTCAAAAAATATTGCACAATTGCACAATATGAGCACAATTTTAGCAAGAATCTTGTTTAGTTGGGTTAGCTAGAATTCTCCACCCTGAATATCTACTCACCCTCAATATCTGGCCAAATTCCTGATCCCTTATCATTCCCTAGGTGATACCCTATGACGTCGGTCTGCCTTCATCAAGAATCCTGTTATTTGTTCACAATGGAATATTACTCAATTTTAAGAAATGACAGTAAGTTAGAACCTCTTGTATTATCCTGGATTAAGCTTCAGCCCATTATTCAAAGTGAGGTGACACAAGACCCGAAGAATCGGTTCCACCTGTACTCACCATAAAATTGGTATTGACTGATTAACACTATGGTGCTCAAAGGGTGGGAGTGAACACTGGGAAATTGGGAGGTGGGGGGTAGACCCAAGGCTGAGCGACGTGGGGAGTCACTGTGGAGGGGTGGGATATGCTTGAAAAGTAATGGGGGAGCGGAATTAGGGGTCTCAATAGGGGAAAGGAATTCCTCAAAAACTGATTCATGTGATTAACTGTACACCTCGGTAAATTCAATGAAAATCATTTAATTGTACACTTAAAATGGATTGTTGGTTGTACGTAGATACAGTTAGAGCACTATGTATGTACTCTATGGACTACTTTGACAGAGTAGATTGTTGAATATAACAAGATAAGTCAACTTGAGTGGTAATATATTTTGGGAAATCAGCTCACTACAAATTGTGACTGTAAACATTGTACTGTAAATGCTTTGTAGTGTTCCCCCAATTAAAAAAAAGAAATCCACCAAAAAAGATAGCAGTCAGTTCCCACATAAAAAAAAAATTCTGGAAAATGTTCCATGGGCTGCTGAGTATAATGTAAATTCAGCTTTATTTGGGTGTTATGTTCTGTAGAGATCTGTGAGATCTTTTTGTTCAGTATCTCTATTTAAGTCCATTACTTCTTTGCTCATTTTCTATTTGGAGGATCTATCCAGTTGGTTCAGTGGAGTGTTGAAGTCCCCTGCTACTATGGCAGTATCATTTAACAAGTCATTGAGATCTGACAAGTTTTGCTTTATGTAGTAGGTGCTCCTCCATTAGGTGCATAAATATTTATAATAATTAAATCTTCTTGTTGGATCTTCCCTTTCACCATTATAAAGTGGTCATCCTTATCCGTTTTTACTTTTGTTATTCTAAAACTTATGTTGTCTACAAATAGTATTTCTACACCTGCTTTCTTTTGACTTCTGTTAGCCTGGATGATAGTTTTCCATCCTTTGACCCTCAGCCAGAATGCATCCTTGTGGGTTAGATGTGTTTCCTGTATACAGGAGATACATGGCTTGTGGAATTTTATCCACTCTGCCAGTCCATTTCTTTTCAGAGGACAGTTTAAGCCATTAACATTTATTGAAAGGATTGAAATTTGAGGAAGGTTTACATTCATATTGTTGGGTAAAGTCCAGTTTCTTTGTTTTACTCCTTGCACCATCCTGCACTTCAAGTTCTAGCCTTGAAACTCTTTGAGGATTTTACTTTGAAGAGTGCCTATTGCCCTGTTCAGTATGAAAGGCCGGTGAAAGAATTTCCTGTAGGGCTGGTGTAGTCTTTGCCAATTCCTTCAGAGAATGCTTTTCCTAGAAGGACTTTATTTCTCCTTTGTAGATGAAGCTTAATTTTGCCAGATAAAGAATTCTAGGTTGGGCTTTATTCTGGTTTAGAAGATAAAGGATAGGCACCCCGTCTCTTCTGGCTTGTAAGGTTTCAGCTGAGAAATCTGCAGTTAATCTGATAGGCCTGCCTTTGAAGTTGATTTGTTGTTTTTGTCTGGCTGCATGGAGGATTATTTATTTTGCATTTACTTTGTTCAGCCTAATAATCACGTGACAAGGTGATTGCCTTTTCATGTTGAGTCTTCCAGTAGTTCTGTGTGCTTCTTGTACCTGAATATTGAGATTTCTGGCTAGACCTGGAATATTTTCCTCTAGTATTTCATGAAATAAGTTTTCCAGCCCTTTTGAGTGGTCTTCAGCTCCCTCCGGCACCCCTATCAACTGTAGGTTAGGGTTTTTTTTTTTTACATAATCCCATACTTCCTGTAAACTTTTATCTTGTCTTTTGTTTCTGTGTTCCCTTTCTTCCTCTGCTTTGTTGAGGGCATAGACATAGTCTTCATGCTCTGAAACTCTTTCTCAGCATGGTCCATCCTGTTCTTAAGACTTTCCATTGAGTTTTGGAGCTTTCTGTATATTTCCTTCATTTCCAGCATTTGTTTGAATCATCTTTATCAATTCAATTTCTTGGAGAATTTTTAATTCATTTCCTGAATTGTTCTTGTGGTTTCTCTATGTTGGGAATCAATTTTCTCTTCAATACCATTGAGTTTTCTAACAATCCATATTCGGAAATCTTCCTCTGTCAGATTAATCGTATCAAGTAGGTTGCTATCAGTTGGTGATCATAGAGAGTTTATTTTTGGAGGTAATTTTTCTGTCTGATTCTTCATGTTTCCTGTGATGTTTCACTGGTTCTTTCTCATCTGGGTTCTTTGTCAAGGGTCAGAGTTGCTGGGACTGGATTGTGAACCACATTCTGAAAGTCTGCTTCTATCTTCTTTCAGCCTCTAGCAGGGAAGAGGACTGGAAGGAGAGGTTAAAGTCTGGCAACCAGCTTAAGGATGAATGGTCTCTTTTTTAGCTGTTCCCAGGGGTGGAGTCAGTTCCTTCTGCACTAAGCACCAGGCACCAGTTACAGGAGAGGTTGGGTGGTGCTGACTCCCCAGGACCAAAGTGAAGAGGCAAACTCTCTTGCAACTTCTCCCTGACAAGCTGGTTCTACTCTCCTGGCTAGAAGGAAATCAGCTGGGTAGGGAGGGCAAGAACCCAAGTCCAGCCTCACATATCATCTTTGGCTTGCTGTCACCACGTTCCCCTAACCTCCCCTTCAAACCCCGAACGAAAAGTATTTTTTGATTATTGTTTTCTAGTCCTGTAAAAGAAATAATGCCAGGATTTCTAGAACATTTCATTTATAATTTTCTGTACCTCTCACCAATATGCTAGTAATTCCCGACACCTCTCACTAAACATTAAAATTTCTCTTGAGCTAATAATGTCTTAAGCCTTCATTTAGCTGGTCTCTAGCTAAAGTGAATTTTAGGTTTTGATTCACACAAATGCTTCAGAGTGCATTAACCTGAAATGGTTTAAATATTCCCCACACCGTAGAGAGAAACAATACACACCAATAACTTTAACTCTCAATGGTTATTTTGTCTCCAAATAGAACTCTAGAACATTTTGTGAGAAACCACAGAATAAAACACCTTTTTTCCTCAGACTTGTGGATGGTCATTGCCATGACTGTGAGTTCATAATGGCCAAGTGACTGGTCCAAGTTGTCTGTGATCTTGGCTGCAGATTTATTACTGGCTCAGAGTGGAGGCCAACAGGAAGAAGGACTTGGGTTCTTCCCCAGGGAATGAATGTGACACACACACTTCCATGCCCTCAGCACACACATAGATACATAGTGCACATCACATACACACACACACACACACACACACCATACATTTGATGCCCTGCGCATCATCCCCCCCCATTTGATACCACAAATTATTTCCAGACATCGCCAAACGCCCCTGAAGTCACAATCTCTATCCTAATCTTCATCTCTGTTTCTCTCAACTGGGATTCTATCTATCTCCATTTTGCTTTTTTCATGTTTGAATGTTGCAAAACTTTGTTCCTACTCCCTTTCCTTGTAATTTTTTGACTAGGATCATTAAAGTAGCAAAGAAAGCCCCATGCGTGGCATAGCAGTATGTTCAATGTCTGCATATGATGCGCCTGTGTGTGGCAAGTTTGTGGTATATATGTGTATTTGTGTGTTTGTGTATGGTATGTGCTATATCTTTGTCTATTTGTATGGTGTGCAGGTGTTTGTGCATTGTGTGTGTGTGTGTGTGTGTGTGTGTGTGTGTGCATGAGTGCATAATGTTAATCCCCTGGACATCTCAGAAAGGTACAGGTAGGTATACCATTCGATATCATATATTGTAGACACAGTCCTCACCACACTCATATGTCACAAATAGCAATATTGTTGAGGTTGAGGAACCCTGCTCTAAAGTTATACTGTAAAATTCTCTGTTAGACATTTGGCCATACTGTCAAATCCTATATTTTTTCAAAGTTAACTTCACTTTATTTAAAAAATATTGTGGAGTTATTCTCAAACTTTGCTCCATGTTAGAATCACCTCAGAACATTCAAATATTATGTTGCCCAGGCTTTCCCAAAAACTAAATCATAAGCTCTTTCAGTGAAATTCAGGAATTAATTTGCTTTATAAAGTTTGTCAGGTTATTCCAATGAGCACTTAAGGTTAAGAACCGTTGTTATAGAACAGGGATCGGCAAACTATAGATCACAAGGCAAATCTGGCACCATATAGGGTTTGCCCTTTAAGAATGGATTTTGGGGATAGAAAAATTGCAGATTATTGGTGGCCTTCTGGCTTTCTGCTTTCAGAGTCAGAGGTGAAATAGGCAGTCTTCTGCATGAGAGTGAACTCCACTTCCACAGGAGCAGTTTTGTGGACCTACAGAGAAACAACATGGGACACTAGACCCCAGTGGAAAACAGAGGTGCTTCAGAAAATTTCTCATGGATCCCAGAGAGTAGGACGTGTGCCTCAGGGCGGGGACCTCAGATCCTGCTCCGGCCGGCTGCAGAGACTGCAGGGGGGCGTTCTGACTCCCAGGAATACAATCCTTCCCCAACGGTGCCCCACACCCTCACAGGCAGGGAAGTGGATGCATTCAGCAGGAAGTGGTGGTGCAGGCAGATGGCCTGTACAGAGTAAAAACTGGAGCGGGGATCATTCACTGGGAACTCTCTGGTGCACTTCTCTTATTCAACCCAGATTGGGGGAGGACCCAGGCCAAATAGGTGCTCCCTGGTTCACAAGAGTGAGTGCAGAGAGTGCTCTCTCATTTCGGAGGCTTCCAAGACTAGGACAGAGAGCATATACTTTGGAGGTGATACTCCACTGGAAACTTACTGAGGGTATGGTTGACACAGGAGAGGTAGAGCCAGCATGCTTCCCTGCAGCTGAAGAGTTGGGACTCAGTGGGTTGGGGTAGCTGTGGGCTGAGAGCACGGTTTGGAAGCTGCCTGTGTTCCCTACCCCTCCCCCTGCTACGTGGGCGCCTGCTGCATCAGGTCTCAGTTGGTGGTGGGACGGCTCTAAGCTAGCCTTGGGCGGTTTTCCACCCCACCCAGTGGTCTGTGCTCTGGGTCAAGAGAGCAGAACTCATCCAGGAAGGACAGAGTTGCAAGGGAGGTTGCCTCACTGGCATGGGGGCATTGTGCCAACTGGACTGAGCCCACCCCTGGGTGGAGCTGGCAAGGAGGATGTTCATCCTGAAACCCAGTCACCAGACTGTTTCCTCTACTTCACCTCCTCTTCCCTGCTGGAGGCTGAAAGATGGTAGAAGTAGCCTATCAGATCTTGGTTCATAAACCCATACAAGCATCTCTGATCCTAGACAAAGTACCCAGATGAGAAAGAACCAGCAAAAGATCACAGGCAACATGAAGGATCACAGAGGTCACCTCCAATAGAAAGTACTCGATCACCACCGACTGACACCAATAAACATGACATAATTAAATGAAGAGAGGAAGAATTGTGAATATGGATTTTTAGAAAACTCAGTGGCATTGAAGAGAAAATTGATTCCTAACACAGAGAAACCACAAGAATGATTCAGGAAATAAATGAAAAATTCTCCAAGGACTTAAATTGATAAAGAAGAATCAAACAGAAATCATGGAAATGAAGGAAATATTCAAAGAGCTCCAAAACTCAATGAAAAGTCTTAAGAAAAGTAGGGACCATGCAGAGGAAAGAATCTCAGAACTTGAAGATTTACCTATGCACTAAAGAAACCAGAGGAAGAAGGGAACATAGAATCAAGAGACAAGACCAGAGTTTACAAGAAGTATGAGAGTATGTAAAAAAAAAGAACCTCTAGATAATGGGGTTTCTGGAGGGGGCAGAAGAAGATTCACAAGGGCTGAAAAGTTATTTCATAAAATACGAGAGGAAAAGATGCCAGGCCTAGCCATAAATCTCAATATTCAGGTACAAGAAGCACACAGAACTCCTGGGAAACTCAACGTGAAAAGGCAATAACCTCGTCACGTGATTATTATATTGACCAAAGTAAATGTGAAAGAAGGAATCCTCCATGCAGCCAGACAAAAGCAACAAATAATCTTCAAAGGCGGGCCTCTCAGATTAACTGCAGATTTCTCAGCTGAAACCCTACAAGCCAGAAGAAACTGGGTGCCAATCCTTCATCTTCTAAAACAGAATAAAGCCCAACCTAGAAATATTTATCCAGGAAAATTAAGTCTCCTCTATGAGGGAGAAATAAAGTCCTTCTCAGACAAGCATTCTCTGCTGGAATTCACAAGGAAGAGACCATCCCTATACAAAGTTCTTAGACCAGGGTTTCACACTGAACAAGGCAAGAGGCATTCTTCAAAGTAAAACATTCAAAGAGTTAAAGGCTAGAACTTAAACTGCAGGATGGTGCAAGGAGAAGAACAAAGCAACTGGAATTCACCCATCAATACGAACAGAAATTTTCTTAAAATTTCAATCCTCTCAATTAATGTTAACGGCTTAAACTGCCCTCTGAAGAGAAGCAGACTGGCAGAGTGGACAAAAACACACAATCCTAGTATCGGCTCTATACAGAACACACATCTACACATCTAACTTACAAAGATGCTTTCTGGCTGAAGGACAATGGATGAAAAACTATCATCCAGGCAAATGGAGTCAAAAGAGAGCAGGCATAGCTATACTATTTGCAGACAACATGAGCTTTAAAATAACAAAAGTAATTGTGACTGTAAAATTGTACTGTAAATGCTTTGTAGTTTTCCCCCAATAAAAAAAAATAATAAAAATAAAATAAAATAAGATAACAAAAGTAAAAAATTATAAAGAGGTCAACTTTATAATGGTGAAAGGCAAGATCCAACAAGAAGATTTAACAGTTCTTAATATTCGTGCACCCCATGTGGGAGCACTACTTAAAGCAAATCTTTTCAGATCTTAGTAACATGTTATATAATGCTGCCATAGTAGCAGGGGACTTCAACACTACACAGAATGAAGTGGGCAGATCCTCCAAACAGAAAATGAGCAGAGAAGTAATGGACTTAAACAGAGCTTTTGAACAAAAAGATCAGAGAGGTATCTCCAGAACATTCTACCCAAACAAAGCTGAATTTACATTCTACTCAGCATCTCATGAGACCTTTTCCAAAACTAAACACATAGTAGCCCACAAATCAGATCTCACAAAATTCAAAAAAATGGAAATTACACTGTGTGTCTTCTCTGACCATAGAGTTACAAAAGTAAAGTTCATTTTTTTTAGTTAACTCTTTTGAGTTCTAGGTAGATTCTTGTTATCAGACCTTTGTCAGAGGTGTGAAGCGCAAATATTTTCTCCCATTCTGTATGTTGTCTATTTGCTCTAGTGATAGTTTCTTTGGCTGTGCAGAAGATTTTTAATTTGATCATATCCCATTTGTTTATTTTTGTTGACGCATTAATTGCTTTGGGAGTCTTTTTCAAGAATACTTTGCCTAGCCAATGTCTTAAAGGATCTTGCTTACATCCCCTTCCAGGATTTTTAAGGTTTCATGACTTAAGTTCAGGTCTGTTAACCATCTTGAGTGAATTTTTGTAAGAGGTGAGATATAGGGATCCAGTTTCATTTTCTGCATGTAGCTATCGAGTTTTCCCAGCACTATTTATTGAAAAGAGATTCTTTTCCCCAATGTATATTTTTGACCGGTTTATCGAAGATTACGTTACCGTATACAGATGGATTCATCTCCTGATTCTCAGTCCTATTCCAAAAATCAATGCTTCTATTCTTGTACCAATAAAAGACTGATTTGATTATTATTGCTTTATAGTACAGCTTGAAATCTGGAAGACTTATGCCTCCCAGTTTGTTCTTTTTTATTAAGATGGCTTTGGCTACATGAGGTCTTTTCTGGTTCCATATAAAAAATCAAACAACACCATTTATAAATGGGCAAAGGAGATGAACAGAAACTTCTCCAAAGAAGACAGCATAATGGCCAAAAAACATATAAAATGTTAATCATCTCTAATCATTACAGAAAGGCAAATCAAAACCACAATGAGATAACACCTAACCCCAGTGAGACTGGCCTCCATCAAAAAAATCCCAAAACAACAAATGCTGATGAGGATGTGGAGAGATAAGGACACTCTTACACTGCTGATGGGACTGCAAATTGGTGCAACCTTTTTGGAAATGAATTTGGAGATTCCTCAAAGAGCTAAAAATAGAATTACCATTTGACCCAGCAATTGCATTATTAGGCATCTACCCAAAAGAGCACAAGACATTCTGTTATGAAGACATCTGCACCCGAATGTTTATGGCAGCACAAGTCACTATTGCTAGGTCATGGAAACAACCCAAGTGCCCGTCAATTCATGAGTGGATTGTTAAAATTTGGTATATAGTCACAATGGAATATTAGTCAATTTTAAGAAATGGCAGTGAGTTAGCACCTCTTGTATTATCCTGGATTAAGCTTGAGCCCATTATTCGAAGTGAGTTGACACAAGACCAGAAGACGGGCCCCACTTGTACTCACCATCAAATTGGTATTGACTGATTAACGTTATGGTGCTCCAATGGTGGGAAGGATCACTAGGGACTTGGGGGGTGGGTGGTAAACTCACATCTCAGCAAAGTGGTGGGCACTGTGGAGGGGTGGGACATGCTTGAAAAGTAGTTGGGGAGCGGAATTAGTGATCTCAATAGCGGAAAGGATTTCCTCTAAAACTGATTTGTGTGATTAACTGTACACCTCAGTAATTTCACTGAAAATCATTTAATTGTACACTTAAAATGGAGTAAAGGGTTGATATTTAATGTATACTTCCATAAAGAAAAAAAAATCCCCAATCTGCACATTTTCATAATGTGTATTTAGAAAGGAGCACATGCAGCTCATAAAAAAAAAGAAGAAGAAAACTAGAGTTCAATTAATATAGAAAGTCTCACTGCTTCTCAAAATCATGGAAACTATATAATATATCATTGAAAAGCTCTTGGATCAAGGAGGAAATTCAGTGGGAAATCAAGAATTTCTTCCAACTAAATGATAACAGAGACACAAGATATCGAAACCTGTAGGATACAGCAAAAGCATACCTAAGAGGAAAACTAGTAGCAGTAAATGCTTACATCCAAAACCCACAAAACTTAGATATTGACATCCTAATGAAAAAATTCAAGTAATTGGAAGAAGAACAACAAACCAATCCCAATTCTTAAAAAAGAAAGGAGACAACAAAGATGAAAGAGAACTAAGTGAATTTGAGAACAAAAGAATAATACAGAAGATCAACAAAACCAGAAGCTGGTTTTTCAAAAAGATTAACACAATCGATAGCCTTCTAACTAGATTGATAAGAAGTAAAAGTAAAGGGCTCTAATTAAACTCAATTAGAAATGAAAAAGGTAGGTAACAGATACCACGGAAATACAAAATATTATTATTGATTGCTTATAAAAAACTGAATGTTCTAAAACTACATAATGAGGAGGAAATGGACAGATTCCTGGAAACATACAACCTTCCTCAGTGCACCTAGGAGGTAACAGAGTTTCTAAACAGACCAATCTGAAGCTCAGAAATTGGAGCAGGAAATAATAACCTCCCAAAAGCGACAAGTCCTGGACTTGATGGCTTCACCTCCGAGTTTTACCAAACATACAAAGAAGAATTCATACCCATTCTTCAGAAATTATTCCGCAAGATTGCAAAGAATGGGATCCTTCTGAAGTCATTCTACGAAGAGAATATCAATTAAATTCCAAAACCAAGAAAAGACCCAACAAAAAAAAAAATTACAGACCAATATCCCTCATGAATATAGATACAAAAATCCTCAACAATATTTTAGCTAATAGAATTCAGCAACACATCAAAAAAATAATATAACACACTCAGGTGGCTTTATGCCAGGGATGCAAGTATGCTTCAACATTCGCAAATCTATAAATGCAATTCACCTCATAAATCAAAGCAAGAACAAAGACCATATGATTCTCGCAATAAATTCAGAAAAAGCATTTGATAAAGTCGAACACTCCTTTATGATAAAGTCTCTTAACAAAATAGTCATAAGTGGCTCATTCCTTAAAATTATCAAATCCATTTATGACAAACCTATGGCCAACATCATACTAAATAGGGAAAAACTGAAACCATTCCCACTTCATACTGTAACTAAAATAGGATTCCCACTTTCCCCTCTTCTATTCAACATAGTGCTTA
>CAUYRT010051014.1:0-28533 GCA_963574885.1 Lepilemur ruficaudatus | reverse complement strand
TATATAAGAGTGGTACTTTATATATGTATGTGTGTGTGTCACATGTTATATATGTCATATATATGAATGTCATGTATACACATATGTTTTTGAAAGTAAAAACAGAAAAATATTCATGTTACTAAAATTAAGCAAAAAATTAAGCTGTATTAATATCAATAAAGTAGGATAAGAAAAAATATTACCAGAGATAATGCTGCAATAAAGGACATATCCTAATCATAAAAGAAGTAATTCATCAGCAAAACATAATAATCACAGTTGTATATTTATATAGTAACAATGCTTTAAATCATGAAATAATAATTGATAGAATTAAATGAAATAATGGACAATTTCTCAATTATAGTTGGAGATTTTAACACCTCTATATGAGCATTGACAGAACTAATTTTTTAAAAATCATTTAAGACATAGAAGATCTGAATAACTCTGTTAGCCACATTACCTGATACACCCAACAATTGGAGTATATATATTCAAGTGGACACTGGCAGGTTCACCAGGATAGAGCATATAATGGGTCATAAAACAGATCTCAATAAGTCTCAAAGTATTGAAATATCACAGATTATTTTCTCTGAAAATGAGGCAGTTAAATTAAAGATCAATAAGATATACTGAAAACCCCAAACTATGTTGCAATTAAATTCCATAGTTTGAAATAATCTGTAGGTCAATGAAATAATTCCAACAGAAATTAGAAAACATTTCAAAGTAAATACTAAGAAAAATGCAACACATTAAAAGTTGTAGGATGCACCTAGAGCAGTACTTAGAGGGAAATTGCAGCTTTAAATGCTTATGTTAGAAAAGAAAAAAGGTCTAATATTAGGGATCTAGGATTTTATTTTAAGAAGCCAGAGAAAGAAGCTCAAAGTAAACCCAAAATAGGTAAATGGAAGGAATACATAAAGATAAAAGCAGAAATCAATAAAATAGAAAACAGACAAATAATAGAGAAATTTCATAAAGCCTAAAATTTGTTCTTGGAAAGATCAACAAAATTCACAGACCCCTATCTAAACTGATCAAGATGGGGGGGGCGGGAAAAGAGGAGAGACCAAAACAATCAATATTAAGAATGAAAGAGGATTTATCACTACAAAACTGAAAGAAATTAAAAGGATAACTAGGAAATGTTTTAAACAACTTTATGGTAATGAATTTGATAACTTAGTTGAAGTGAACTAATTCTTTTAAAAAGAAAACTGGCACAACTGACACATGATGAAATAACCCTGCATCTATTCAAGAAATAGAATTCATTATCAAAAAGCCTTCCCACAACAAAAATTTCAAGCTCAGAGGTTTTATTGTTGAATTCTATGAAACATTTAAGGAAGATATAAAACCAATCTTATATAAACTCTTTCAGAAAATAGAGGGGGAGTGAATGCTTCCTGTGATGGTTAACTTTATATTTCAACTTGAGTGGGCAATGGAGTGCCCAGATACAGTCATGCCCCATAGAAAGAGATTATTGCCAATGACAAACCATATATATAATGGTGGTCCTGTAAGTTTATAATACTGTATTGTTACTGTATTTTTTCTAAGTTTGGATATGTTTAGATATACAAATACTGTTGTGTTATAATTGTCTGCAGTGTTCAATACAGTAACGTGCTGTACAGATTTGTAACCTAGGCACAATAGGCTATACCATATTGCCTAGACATGTAGTAGTCTTTACCATTCAGGTTTATGTAAGTACACTATGTTATTCACACAATGATGAAATCATCTAATGATACATTTCTCAGAAAGTATCCCTATTAAGAGATGCAGAATTGTATTTGGTTAAACATTATTCTACGTGTGTCTGTGAGGATGTACCTGAATTGAGTTTAACATTTGAATCAGTAGACTAAGTCAAGCATATTGCTCTCCCCAGTGCAGGCAAGCCTCATCTATTGAAGGCTGAATAGAACAAAAAGGCTGAGTAAAGGAGAATTTGTTCTCTCTGCCTGATTGTCTTTTATCTGGGACAATGGTTTTCTCCTGCCTTGAGACTCAGTCTTAGACTAGAACTTAACATCGTCAGCTGTCCTACTTCTTAGGTCTTTGTTTTTTTTTATTTTTCATTTTGAGACAGGGTCTCCCTCTGTCGCCCTGGCTAGAGTGCAGTGGCATCAATGTAGCTCACTGTAACCTCAAACTCTGGGCTCAAGTGATCTTCCTGCTTCAGCCTCCTGGGTAGCTGGGACTATAGACCTATGGCACCACACCTAGCTAAATTCTATTTTTGGTAGACACAGTGTCTCATTCTTGCTCAGGCTGGTCTCGAATTCCTGACCTCAAGTGATCCTCCCACCTTGGCCTCCCAGAGTGCTAGGATTACAGGTGTGACCCACTGTGCCTGGTCTTCTCAGGCCTTTGGACTCAGACTGGAATTACACCATCAGCTCTCCTGAGTCCCCAGCTTACTTAACTACAGATCTTAGGACTTCTCAGCCTTCATAATTGTGAGAGCCAGTTTCTTATTTTCTGTATATATATAAAATATTATGTTTACATATAATCAGTCTTATAATCAATATATCCTATTGGTTCTGATTATCTGAAGAATGCTGACTAATACAGATTTTGATACCAAGAGTGGTTATAGAAGAACAGAAATTTAAGGATGAGTTTTCTGAGTTGTTCTGGAGTTTCTGAAATTGGCCCTTTAATCTGATTAGATTTGAAGATGTGAATGATTCTATTTCCAGTAGTAAAGAGGGTACTGATGGTCCATGGCATGTTCTGGTAATAGACACAAAATATCACCATTGGATACTCCTAATCAACCACTTATAAGAGTCAAGGAGCTGGGTGACTGTATATATTATTCTCTCAAACATTTTTGGAAAACTAATGAATATAATAAGATTAGTTGGTTATTCCTAATGTTACATAGTGGTGAAAGAAAAGGACAAGCTCAGGGATTCCAATTCCCAGCTCAAACACTGCATAAATGAAAGCTTCTATGTGTGTCCTGAAGGAGATATTTATCTCTTGTAGCTGCAATACCCCAATTGCTGAAGTCAAACTTAGAATCTCATTCTATGCATGGCTGAATTACAATGCAAGTTGAATTTCCAGCCTCACAGGTTGTCTAATATTAAAGCGAGGATATTGATTGGGAAAGAATGAGATCCTGTAAGTTAGAAAGGGGACATGTGATAAGACCCTGATGAAGCTGGGGACCTTGAGCTCCTAAATTCTGATCAGTCTTCTTTGCCCGTGGAAGAGGCCTTCCCCAGCTCCATTGGAAGAGGTCTCTTTATCCCTGTCTGAGGAAATTGTAATGGCCTTCCCTTAAGCAGTTGCCAAGTCAGACAATGCTGATTCTCCTCAAGACTCATTCCCACCACACCTCTTTGCATTTACACCTG
The DNA here is from genome assembly GCA_963574885.1 of Lepilemur ruficaudatus. Lineage (NCBI taxonomy): Eukaryota > Metazoa > Chordata > Mammalia > Primates > Lepilemuridae > Lepilemur > Lepilemur ruficaudatus. The sequence goes on along the minus strand of CAUYRT010051014.1, from coordinate 25,153 downwards.
TAACTAGACTCAAGCACCAGCAGATCACTAAAGGTGAGGTATAAAGTATGATCCATGTAGAGGTGCCCTAAACTCTAAAAGAACTACCTGGATTTTGTAAATTATACATACAGAAATCCAGGGAACGTGTGGGAATCTATATTAAAGGTGTGAGATAATAGTGAAAGAAATATAAAGTTGAATCAGACTGAATTTACTGATATGGGGTCACTAAGCAGAGATTCTGCATTTAATGTTGTAGCTCTGGGAGTTAGGAATGACTCTCACAGTATGTTTGGTTGGTTAGCTGAAACTTAGGTCAGAAGGTTTGCCATAGTGAATGAACTAGAAATGCTGGACTTGCCTTAGTTTAATATAGAGGAAAGATTCAAAGGCTTAGGGAGTTTGGAATGTTAGAGTGGATTTGTCATTTAAAACCTACTCACACTGGGAAAGTCCAAAGACATAACTTTCACCACTACTGTGAAAAATAAATTTGTGAGAAAAGTCATGACACCCATGAAGAACTCTGTGCTCACTCTTCTTTAAAGGTTAGGCCTTACAGTGGGAACTGCAGTCACTGAATTAGGAAACCGAAATGCAATAGGAATAGTTGGATCCCAGGGTGGCATGTGTTAGATGGCAGCACTCAACTGCCAAAGGCAGGGCGGGTGTGGTTAATGTAATGGACAGCAGAGTCAAAGGAGCCATCAGAATGGGCTGACTCATGCAGACGTATGGCATTGGCTAGTTGATTGTGGTGTTCCTAAAAGTGAAATAGATAGGAAGCCTACTAAATTCTTACTTGATCTGAATAAGCAGAAAAGTTATAAGTCAGGTGAAAAGAATTCTAACCTGTATCATAAAACAGACAGCCATGGTCCCTCAGTCAACTCCCCAACTTGAGCCAGTTTACAGATGTAGAACTCCTTAAATGAAGGAAAGGTTTTGTCCCTTTGAGGAAAGACCCCAGCACACTATCAAAAATTTATACTGTTAAATTTAGCATTGGTATAGATAAATGCAGCAGCTGCCAAAATCCCCACATTGATTATTTGAGCTCTGGAGTGAAGATTATGGTGGTGGGAAAGGCCAAATGGAAATGACTAGATCTGCCTCCACCTGGGAAAGAGTGAACCAAAAGCAATACCACATTTTCGAAGGGATTGCAGTGATTAGTGTTACCATCAAGGACTTAAAATATGCAGGGGTGATGATGCCCACAATCTACCCATTTAATGCTATTTGGTGTGTGCAGAAGACATATAGATCTTAGAGAATGGCAGTGGATTACTGTAAGCTTAACAAAGTGGTAACTCCAATTGTAGTTGTGGCACCAAGTATGTTTTCATTGCTTACGCAATTAACCAGGTACATCCTCTGGTACCTGGTATGCAACTATTGATTTGACAAATGCCTTTTTCTCCATACATGTCAATGAGGCCCACCAGAAGCCATTTGTTTTTAGCTGTTAAGGCCAACAGTACACCTTCACCATCCTACCTTAGAGGTATATCAACTCTCTTGCCCTATGTCAAGATATCTTACTGGTATATTACATTTATGACATTAGGCTGATTGGACCTAGTGAGCAAGAAATAGCAAATACTCTAGACTTATTGGTAAGATAATTGTCAGAGGATGGGAAAGAAATCTGATGAAAATTTAAGGACCTTCTATTTCAGTGAAATTTCTAGTGGTACTGTGGTGTGGGACACATTAAGATATCCCTTCGAGGTGAAGTTTAGGTTGGTTGCATATAGTACCTACTACAACCATAATAGAGGCGTAACACCTAATGGACCTCTTTGGATTTTGGAGGCAACATATTCCTCATTTGGGTGTTGCTCTGGCCCATTTGCCAAGTAACCGGAAATGCTGCTAGTTTTGAATGGGGCTCAGAACAATAAAAGACTGCATCAGGTCCAGGCTGCTGTGCAAGCTTCTCTGCTGCCTGGGCCATATGATTCAGAAGATCTAATGATGTTTGAAGTGTCAATGGCAGATAGGGATGCTGTTTGTAGCCTTGGGCAGGTCCCTATAGGTGAATTGCAGCAGAGACCCTTAGGGTTTTGGAGCAAAGCCCTACCATCCTCGAAAGATAACTACTCCTTTTGAGAAACAGCTCTTAGCCTGCTACTGGGCCTTAGCAGGGACTGAATGTTTAACCATGGGCCACCATGTTACCATGTGACCTGAGCTGCCTATTATGAATGGGTGGTATCTATCCCACCAAGTCATAAAGTTGGGCATGCACAGCAGCACTCTGTTATCAAATGGAAGTGGTACATACATGATCAGGCCTGGGCAGGCCTTGGGGGCACAGTAAGTTACATGAAGAAGTGATCCAAGTGCCCATGGTCCCTACACCTGCTACATAACCTTCTTTCTACCATCCTGCCTCATGGGGACGTCCCTATGATCAGTTGACAAAGGAAGAGAAGAATTGGGCGTAGTTTACAGATGGTTTTGCATGATATGCAGGCACCACCCAAAAGTGGACAACTATGGCACTACAGCCTCTTTTTGGGACCTTTTTGAAGGATAATGATGACAAGAAATCCTCCCGGTGGGCAGAACTTTGAGTAGTGCACCATGTTCACTTTGCTTGGAAGGAGAAATGACACAAAAAACTTTAGAATGAATTTAATAAATGGAATGCAACACTCTGCACTGAAAACCACAAAACATCGCTTAAAAAAACTAAAAAATCACTTTATATGGAAATATATACCATATTCATGGGTTGGAAGACTGTATATTGTTAAGATGTCAATTTTCACCATATTGGTAATAGATTCAGTACATTTCCACGACAAACTTTTTCTAAAATTTGCTTGAAAGTGCAAAGGACCTAGAATATAAAAATCATCTCAAAAAAGAGCAAAGTTGGAAGACTTTCCTACCTAACTTTAAGACTTCTATAAAACTATGGTGATCAAAAGAGTATGGTACTGGCATAAGTATTGAGAAATCAGTGGAACAGAATGGAGAGAATTAGACCTACACTTACACAGTCATTTGGTTTTCAACAAAGATGCCAAAGCAATCTAATAGGTAAATTCCTTTAAGCAAATTATTCTGTAATAACTGAATATCCATATAACTAAGGTTCATAAAAATGAACCTTAGTCCCTACGTCACATTATACACACCAATTTATTTTAGATCAATTATAGATTTATCCATAAAAAGTAAAACTATAAAGATTTCAGAATAAAACATAAGAATATCTTTGTGACTTGTGGGTAGGCAAGGGCTTTTTGGGCAGGACACATAAAGGCACTAATTATAAAAATGAATAAATGGGACTTAATCATAATTAAATTTTTAAATAACTTTTTTATTTTAAATTATGAATACATACTAGTTGCACGTATTTATAGGTTACATGTGATGTTGTGATATAGGCTTACAATTTGTAAATCATCAAATAAGAATAATTGGGGTATCCATCACCACAAGCATTTATCATTTCTTTGTGTTAGAAACATTTCAATTCCACTCTTTTGGTTATTTTAAAATATACAATAAATTATTGTTAACTATAGTCACCCTATTGTGCTACCAACTACTATATTATATTCAATCTGTCTTACTGTATTTTTGGATTCATGAAGCATCCCCTCCTTATCTCCCGCTTCTCACTATCGTTTTCAGCCTCTGGTAATCATTATTCCACTTTCTATCTTCATTTGATCACCAAAAGATACTATTAATATTAAGAAAAGAAATAATATAGTCATAGAATGAGAAGAAAATACAAGACATGTATCTGGAGTGACATCAGCAAGATGGCAGAATGGGAGAGAAGTCCTAGCCTTCACGTCCTTTCACCAAAAGTTCAAATAACTACTATTCACAGATGAGAACACCTTTGTGAAAACCCCCAGATTTGGGAATAAGCCTGAGACACCTGCATGGACCACAGAACCAAATATAAACATGTTCAAATGGTAAGTTCACTTTGACTCCATTGCTCCTCCCTCCAAGTCAGCACAGCACCACACAGAGGGGATTGTCCAGGGCCCAAAGCTTACAGTGGGAAAAGAGAACTAAATGTGAATATATAGCTTTCCAAGCATTCTGTGATGCTTCCCAGGAAGCCCACTCCAGTCTTACCTCACGAGGAACACAGGGAGTAATGCCATGACTTGATCAACTGAGGTCAGGTAGTAACAAAGCAAGGAGGTAGAGCTCACAATGACCAACATGCAGATCTTGGTGGTAGCTCTGTGTACCTGCCAGTGGTGATGCCCAGTCAAAAGTACTAGCCAACAGCATAGTTCACCCACAAAGCTGAGCTGGTCGCTCCCAGAAGTGGTGGGAAGTTTTGCCTAGCTTGAATCTCTTGAACTCCTGAGTTCAGGTGATCCTCTCACTTGAGCCTCCCAAAATGCTAGGATTACAGGAATGAGCCACTGTGCCTGGCCCTCCTAGCTTGAATCTCTACACAGCCAGCCTTCAGGCCCAGCCTCCAACTGTAACCCAAAGCTTTTAACAGGGAGAGATGCCCACCACAGTGCAATGTGGCAAAGAGCAGGGGCTAGTTCTGCTTGGACTTTAAACAGCATTCTGCTAGGCCCCCAAACCCACCCTAAGACACTACCTAGGGATAAAAATGCCCACCATGGTGCATTTAAGAAAAGTGCAGGGACTAGTTTTGCCACACCTGGGAGTTTGAATAGTGTTTATCTCAGCTTCAGAGTTTACCTCAAGATCCTGCTTAGGCAGGGAGGCAAACCTCAACTGTGCACTTCTACTGAGCATAGCAGCTGGCCCCATCCATCCCAGACAACAGCTTTGCCTAACTTCAGGGCCTAGCCTGCAACCCTGTATAACTGCAAAATACAAATAGCAGTACCTCCTGGCGAAGGAATACACCATGTAGCCTGACTTGATCAGAAGTGAATGCAGAAGTGTTGAAGGAAAAAAAAATTGACAACCAAGAATACTTTACCTGACAAAACTGTTCTTCACAAATGAGAGAGAAATAAAAACTCTCCCAGACAAACAAATCTAAGGGAATTCACACTAGGCCTATCTGTAGGAATTATTAAAGAGATTTCTTTAAGCTGTACTGAAAAGTCACTAGTGACGTAAGATATACAAGAGCACAAAATTCAAGGGCATAAATAATAGAGCATCATATTCATGCTCTATTGAGCATGCAGAATATTCATCCATATTCTGGATTGAATAGTGATGTGTAAAGCAATTTTATCTCTAGTATAATGGTTAAAAGAGCAATATATAAAAACAGCTATACATTTCAGGGGATACAAATTATAAAATTATGTAAATTTTGGTATAAAAAACACAATATATGGTGAAGATGAGTCAACGTGAGTTGTGGTATGCTATCAAAGTTAAGTCATTATCATCTTGAAATAGTCTTTTCTAAGATTAAGATGTTTTATGTAAGCCTCATGATAACTACAAAGCAAAAATCTATAGTAAATGCACAAAACATAAAAAGGATTCAAAGCATACCACTACAGAAAGACATCAAACCATTAAGGAAGAGAATAAGAAAGGAAGAAAGAAAGAAATTATATACAAAACAGGCTAGGTGCAGTGGCTCATACCTGTAATCCTAGCACTTTGGGATGCCTAGGTGGAAGAATGACTGGTGGCCAGGAGTTGGAGACCAGACTGGGCAATATAACAAGGCCCCATCTCTATAAAAAAATTAAAACAATTAGCCAGGCATAGTGATGCAAGCCTGTAGTTCCAGCTACTTAGGAGACTGAGGCAGGAGGATCACTTGAGCCCAGGTTTGAGGTTGTGGTGAGCTATGATGATGCCACTGCACTTTAGCCTGGGCAACAAAGCAAGACTGTGTCTCAAAAACAAACAAACAAAAATAAAGTATATGTAAAACAACCAGAAAATAATTAATAAAATGGCAATAATCTTTACCTATCAATAATTACTTTGGATGTAAATGGATTAAATTCTCCAATTAGAAGACATAGAGTGGCCAAATGGATTAAAACAAAACAGAAAAAGACCCAACTAGTCACTGCCTAAAAGAAACTTACCTTCCCTCTTCGATTTTAAGGACATATGTAGACTGATAATGAAGGGATGGAAAATGATATTCTGTGCAAATGGAAATCAAAAAAGAGTGGGGGTACTTAGACAACATAGATTTTAAATCAAATATTATAAGAAGATACAAAGAAGTTCATTATATAATCATAAAGGGGTCAGTTCTTCAAGAAGATATATATATCCTATGATATTTATATATATAAAGGAAATATTGAAGGATCTAAAAGGAGAGCTAGATTGCAATAGTGGGGGACTTCAGTGCCCCCTTTGAACAACAGATCATTCAGACAGAAAATCTATAAAGAAACATCAGTCTTAAACTATTCTTTAGACCAAATGGACCTAACAGACATGTACAGAACATTCCATGCAAAAGGAACAGAAGACACATTCTTGTGAAGCATACATAGAAAATTCTCCAGGATAGATTGTGTATCAGGCCACAAAACAAATATGAACAAATTTAAGAAGGTTGAAATTATATCAAGTGTCTTTTCTGACTGCAATCATATGAAATAGGAAATCAGTAAAAGAAGAAATCCCAGAAAATTCACAAATGTGAGGAAATTAAACAACATGCTCCTGAACAATCAATAAGTCAAGACATCCAAAGGAATATTAAAAAATTGCTTGACAGAGATAATAATGGAAACACACCATATCAAAACTTATGTGATGCAGCAAAAGTAGTTCTAAGATGGAATTTTTTTAGCAATAAATGCCTATATCATGAAATACAAAATATCTCAAACAACCTAATGTTACATCTCAAGGAACTAGAAAAAGAAGAACAAACCAAGTGCAAATTAAGTAGAAGTAAGGAAATAAATATCAAAGCAGAAATAAATGAAATAGGAATAGGAAGATAATAGAAAAAAAATCAATGAAACCAAGAGCTAGTTCTTTGAAAAGGTAAACAAAATCAACAAAACCTTAACTAGACTAACTAATTAAAAAAGAGAGAGGAATTAAATAAATAAAATCCAAAAATTATAACTGATATCATAGAAGAGGTTACTATGAACAATTACATGCCAAAAGTTGGGCAACCCAGGAAAATTAGGTAGATTCCTAAACTACCAAGACTGAATGATAAAGAATTAGAAAATCAAACAGACCAGTAACAATAAGTAAAGGAATTGAATCAATAATAATAATAAAAAAATCCTCTCATCAAGGAAAAGCCCAAGAATCCAATGGTTTCACCACTGAATTCTATCAAACATTTAAAGAAGAAATAATACCAGTCCTTCTCAAACTCTTCCAAAAAAATTGAAGAGGAGGGAACACTTCCAAGCTGTTTTATTGAGCTCAGCATTACCCTAATATGAAAGCTGATAAGGACATTGTAAGAAAAGAAAATTACAGGCCAATATCTCTGATGAACATAGATGCAAAACTCCTCAACAAAATACTAGCAAACCAAATTAAATAGCACATTAAAGGAATCATTCACCATGATAAGTGGGATTCATCCCAGGGATGCAAGGATGGTGCAACATATGCAAATCTATAAACGTGATATGTCACATCAACAGAATGAAGGACAAAAACGATATGATCATCTTAATATTCAATGAAGTTGGCATTTGATAAAATTCGACATCATTCATGATAAAAACTCTCAAAAAGTAAGGTATAGAAGGAATGTACTTTAACACAATAAGGCCATATATGACAAACCCACAACCAACATCATATGAATGAGGGAAAGTTGAAACCTTTTCCTCTAAGATCTGGAAGAAGACAAGGATGCTCACTTTCAGAATTTTTATTCAACATAGTATTGGAAGTTCTAGCCAAAAGAATTAGGCAAGAGAAGGAAAAAGAAATAAAGAGTATCCAAATTGTAAATGAGAGTTAGATTGTCATTGTTTGCAGATGCCATGCTCTTACATGTAGAAAACCCTAAAAGTTTCACCCAAAAACTCTTAGAACTGCTAAACAAATTCAATAAAGTTGCAGGATACAAAATTGCCATACAAAAATCAGTAGCATTTCCATACATCAACAATGAACTAGCAGAAAAATAAGTCAAGTAAGCAATCCCATTTATAATAGCTACACACACACACACACACACACACACACACACATGCTACAAATAAATTTAACCAAAGAAGTGAAAGATCTCCACAAGGAAAATTACAAAACACTGATGAAAAGATTTGAAGAGGACACAAAAAAGATGGTAAGACATTCCATGTTCATGGATTGGAAGAATTAATATTGTGAGAATTACCATAAAACCAAAAGTGATCTGTAGATTTAATGCAATCCCAATCAAAATACCAATAACATTTTCTACAGAAATAGAAAAAACAATCCTGAAATTCATGATGAACTAAGACCCCAAATAGCCAAAGTAATCTGAGCAAAAAGAACAAAGCTGGAGGCATTGCATTACAGAACTTCAAAATATACTACAAAGCTATAGTAACTGAAACAGTATTTCACTGGCATAAAAACAAATGCATAGACTAATGGAACAGAATAGAGAACCCAGAAATAAAGCCATGTATTTACAGCCAACTGAGTTTTGACAAAGGCCCCAAGAACATTCATTGGGGAAGGGACAGTTTCTTCAGTAAATGGTGCTGGGAAAACTGGATATTCATATGCAAAAAAATGAACTAAACCCCTATCTCTTGTCATATACAAATTTTAAGTAAAGATGGATTAAAGACTTAAGTGTAAGGCCCCAAACTGTAAAATTACTAGAGAAAAACGGAAAACACTTTAGGACATTGATCTAGACAAAGATTTTATGGAGATGGCCTCAAAAACACAGACAACAAAAGCAAAAACAGACAAATGGGAATATATTAAACTAAAACTTCTGCACAACAAAGGAAACAATTAATAGAGTGAAGAGACAACCTGCAGAATGGGAGAAAATATTTGCAAACTATTCATTTGACAAGGGATTAATATCCAGAATATACAAGGAACTCAAACAACTCAACAGTGAAAATACAAATAATTTGATTAAATAATGTGTAAATAAGCTGAAAAGACAGCTTTCAAAAGAAGGAGTACAAATAGCCAACAAGTATATGAAAAAATGCTCAACATCACTAATCATCAGGGAAATGCAAATCAAAACCACAATGAGATATCATCTCACCCCAGTTAGAATGGCTTTTATAAAAAATAGAAAAATAAATACTGGCAAGGATGCGGATAAAGGGGAACTCTTATACACCATTGATAGGAATGTAAATTAGTACAGCTATTATGGAAAACATTATGAAGTTTTCTACTAAAGGTAGAGCTACCGTATGATCCAGCAACCCCACTACTAAGTATTTATCCATAGGAAAGGAAATTAGTATATCAGAGGGATACCTGCACTCCCATGTGTATTGCAGCACTATTCACGATAGCAAAGATATGGAATCAAGCTAAGTGTCCATCAGCATGTGAATGGATAAAGAAAATTTGATATATGTACAGATTGGAATACTATTTTACCGTAAAAAAGAAGGAAATTCTGTCATTTACAGCAACATGGCTGAGCTTGGAGGATATTACAGAAAGATAAATACTGCATATTCTCACTTATAGAATTAGAGAATAGAATAGTGATTACTACATGTTGGGAAGGTTAGGCAGGACAGGGAGATAGCCAAAAGTTGATTAGCAGATACAGAAGTACAGCTAGATAGGAGAAGTAAGTTCTAGTGTTGATAGAGTTTGGATGTTTGTATCCTCCAAAACTCCTGTTAAAATTTGATCTCCAATATTGGAGGTGGGGCCAAATAGGAGGTGTTTGGGTCATGGGGCCAGATCCCTCATGAATGGCAGGGCACCCTCCCCACAGTAATGAGTAAGTTCTTACTCTACTAGCTCATGTGCGAGCTGATTTGTTTAAGAGAACTTGGCACCTCCTCCTCTCTCTCTTGCTCCCCCTCCCACCATGTGACATGCTTCCCCTTCACCTTCTGCCTTGATTGGAAACACCCTGAGGTCCTCATCGGAAGCACATGCTGGTAGCATGGTTCTTGCACAGCCTACAGAACCATGAGTTGAATAAACCTCTTTTGTTTGTAAATTACCTAGCCTCAGGTATTCCTTTATAGCAATGCAAAATGGACTAAGACAGGTGTTCTATAGCACTATAAGGTGATTACAATTACAACAGTTTATTGTATATTTTCATATAGTTAGAAGAGTGGATTTTGAATATTCCCAATACAAAGAAATGACAAATGTTTGAGGATATGCTAATTATCTTGACTTGTTCATTATACCTTGTATACATACATTGAAATATCAGACTGTACTCCATAAATCTGTACAATTATGTGTCAATTTAAAACAGTAAAAAGGAAGAAAAGCCATGAGATCATCATCTGGGACCATGAAGACAACAGCCACATCCTAAGTGTAGCAGAGTAGAATATTGGAAGGAGCCTAGTCCCCTCCAGTCTTTTACACGAGAAAGAAATAGTCTCCAACTTGTTCAAGCCTAAATAAATAGGTAAATAAATAAAACACACATTTATAACTAACAGTTCAATACTATGAGTTGAGCTTGAGCTGTTTCATGTGTCTGGGATTTATACTGTGAGCCACCTTTTTAGAGATACCTGGGACTCTTGTCTTGGATCTCATTACTAGTGGGGATTCCTCAACAGTTATGTGAAGACTAAGCTTGTGTAGATAAGAACAGCATAATCTCAGCAAATAAGCAAGATGCTGTGAATGCAATATCACCTGAAAAGATTACAGTTTTCCTCAGAGACCTACAAGCACCTACCTATGTGAATAAGCCACTGTGAAGCTGCCTAGAATTGTCCCTGCTGGTGGTCTCTGGTCTGACCCTGCCATTGTCCATGAGTGTGGCTTTGAGCAAGTCAAAGGCCACTAGCCTGTAATCTCTCAGCAGATATGACTTACTGAGCACCTCCTGTGCTCCAGGAACTGTTCTAGGTATTGAGGATAGAGCAGTGAGTGGGCAGTGAACAAAACAAACAAAACCCCTGCTCTCATGGAGTGAACCTTCTGTGGGAAGAGACAGACAAGAAAAAAAAGAAGTGGGGAAAGCCACTGTATGTTAAGGGTCAATAAATGTTAAGTAGTTGGGGCAGAAAAGCAGATAGAAGAGTGTTGGGTGTGGAGTGGATAAGATAGTCAGCTAAGGTCTCCATGGGGGGTCAAAAAAGAAAAGTAATGAGAATTGCTCTAGATTAAAGGAGACCTCTGAAACATATCAAATGCAAAGTCTAAATCTTTATTAGATTCTGGATTTAAAAAATACAAACTTTAAGACTTTTTTTGTGGCCAGGCGTGGTGGTTCATGCCTGTAATCTTAGCACTCTGGGAAGCTGAGGCGGGAGGATTGCTCAAGGTCAGGAGTTCGAGACCAGCCTGAGCAAGAACAAGACCCCGTCTCTACTGAAAATAGAAAGAAATTAGCCTAACAACTAAAAATATATGTAGAAAAAATTAGGCAGGCATGGTGGCGCATGCCTGCAGTCCCAGCTACTCGGGAGGCTGAGGCAGAAGAATTGCTTGAGCCCAGGAGTTTGAGGTTGCTGTGAGCCAGGCTAACGCCACGGCACTCTAGCCCAGGCAACAGAGTGTGACTCTGTCTCCAAAAAACAAACAAACAAATAAATAAATAAAACTTTTTTTGTGAAAACTTGGGAAATTTGAATATGGATAGCATATTAGATAATGATATAAAATTATTTAAAATTTTTCATGTAAGGAGATGGTATTGTGATTTTGCAGGGGATATCCTTTTCTAATGAATTTCATGTTGAAAATTTTGGAATTGAAGTGGTTTAGTGTCTATAATTTACTTTCAAGTAGTTCAGCATTTATAGGCAAATGTGGCAAAACATTAAAAATCGGTAAATATAGATGAGGGCATAAGGGTATTTAGTATAGTTAGTATTCTTTCAAACTTTTTATACCTTTGGAATTTTTTCAAAATAAAAAATTGGCAGGAAAAAAGGAATTTAGGAATGTCGGTGTCATTCTGAGCGTTTGTCACCAGGTGGTGCTAATGCTTTTCAAATAAAGCTAAATTAACAGGCAAAGAATATGTTATTTTTTATTACTATGGAAGGCAAAGAATATATGTTATTCTTTTTTCTTTTTATTACTATGGAATATAGTGAGTATCGACAAAGTATACGTTGACAATTACATGTTAATTTAGGAGAAATTTGGGTGGAAGGAACACTAAGACTATAAATCAAGCTTTTCAAATTTGCCAGTTTTTACTCTTGTTTGCATTATTATATTCTACCCAATTTGAAGAGTTTCAGCTATGCATTTTCTGTCTCAGTTTGCTTCTTTCCTGACCCTTTCCATTCTCATGCCTTTATTTCCTTCTCACAGGAACTTCTATGATAATTCCCTACACCAGATGCCATTGTAATCCACGTTGCTGACAGCGTAAACGTCCTGTAGCAATTCTCTCTTCTTCAGCTCCCTAGATCCCTCCAAATCATTTCCACTCCTTAGCAAAGTGTTTAAAGTTTGATACCAATGTACTTTCCCCAGTGTATCTACTACTATTGCCTGGCATTAAACCTATTCAAGAGACACCTCGATTGCTATTCTTTTTTTTGTTTTGTTTTGTTTTCAAATAAATGTCATATACTTTCTTGCCCTAGAATATGTTGCTTTGTACATCTCTGTACCCCCAAGGCCCTTTTTTACCTACTACCAGTCAAAATCTGGCCTTTCCCATCATCAAAGCCCAGAATAAATATAATTTTCTTTATGAAAATTTCTCCAAACACCTTACTTAGAAATATTCTTCTTTCTACAGCACTTTTTAATTTTCTTATGAACGAATAACATTTTCTATTATTACATAATAATGTATGTACACTAAATTGTAAACATTTTCAAGGTAGATAGTTTATTTTTATAGTCTCCAGTTTGTGTTTAATGTTATGTGGCATTTGCTAAAAGTCAGTGGAATTGAATTTTAGTATTATTCAAAGCTGGTTTGTAGATGAAAGTACTGACCAATCACCACCAATTGCCTGCCCTGCTCTGGCTATTAATTTCACAGGTAAGCTTTGAGGGCCACCATAGTGAGAACTCAACCTTAGCAGCCCCACCTACCAAAAGAGTCACCAATTTTCATTCACTTTGATACTGTCAAAACCCTTAAATTTTTGTGTATCATTTGATTCATATATCCTACTTCTAGGTAAGAATATGATATGCTTTAGGAACAATGATTTGCTTTAGGAATGTTTGGGAGGATATGGTTATAAAAGCTAAAAACTGGAAGGAGCCTAACTAACCAACAACACAGGGTTGGTTAAATAAATTCTAATATACCCATACAATGGATTACTATGGCACCGTTGAAAACGGTGCTAGAGAATAATATTTAGTGGCATAGAAGGAGGCCCCCAATATATTATTACATGAAAAAAATACAGAATATTGTTGACATCATAACGCCTTTTAATGGAAAAAAATATATTTGCATAGATAAAAGACTAAAAGTGATGGCAGAAATATTTCTAGATTTGGAGATTGACTATTTTAAATTTTCTGTTTCTATCTTGTTTTTCCCCTAAGTTTTAACTCTGAGCACCTATATTAAGCAAACAATAAGAAAAGTTATTTTTAAGAAACAAATTATATTCATAGTATTACTGTATTGTGTACATTCAGCAATAAAGGGAGGAATTTCAGGCTCTAACATTAGGTCTTGGGCCTAACAACGAAACATAGGACAGGAAGGGCCAAATGATAACACAAGGGAAGACAGTATTAGAGGTCAGAAAAGGTGAGGAACCCAGGCAGAAACACAGGAGAGTTAAGCAGTGGTGTTACCATGCTCAGGGAAGAGGGAGACAGGAATATAAGTAGGGGAGCCACAGGAATCAAATATGTACCAGGATTGTAATGAAATAGAAAAATAACTACATTCAGAAATCTAGGTCCAATATTTAGTATTTTCACTTACTAGATAGGTGATCTTGAGTAAATCATTTATATTTTCAAGGGTCAGAAAATACCTTGAAGGTATTTTTATTCTCATTTTACAAGTGAGTCAAATAGCGCTGAGAAAATATAAATGAGATCATATACATGTAAGCTAGGGTTTCTCAACCTTGGCACTGTTGGCATTTTGGACATGACATTTCTTTGTTGTTGGGGCTGAATAAACATATTAGTATAAGATAATAAGTGATGATGTCAATTTTAATAACAAGGGAGTTGCCTAGTGAGAAAGAAAGCAGGTGAGAAGCATTTTGTAGTTTATTAAGAAACTAAAATTTTACCATTTTAAATCAAATCTCCCTAAATATCTCTTGGTATCTCACCAAGGAGTGTTTTCCCTTGGAGAACTATAATACAATACCTGTAGTTGGCAGGTACATGCCCCAAATCTAAGCAGGTCAAGTCAAGCCACCAGAAGCAGAGCATCTCATGTGATTGATTTTAAGCTCCATCTTTGTCAGAAAGGAGTCTCTCATATCCTTCCTGCCCACATATGTATAAGAGGATAAGTCATTGTCCCTGATTTGGAGAAGGGGTGAAAAGAGTAGGGAAAAGGGGTTCTGACCCTGATGGAGCTATTATTGGATAGGGAAAACTCTAACTCTTCAAATCACAATAGCATGTTTCCCCAAATTTGGAGTATGTGTTGTTTGCATTAATCCCATTTATTTTAAGAGAACTGTCATTTATTATTACTTTCACAATTCACCTCAAATTTATTTCAAAGTGGAAATATGAATTTAATAAAAGCATAAGTAAAAATTTAATTTCATACTTAATTTAAATTGAGGATTTTATTGAAAGTTTTAATATGCAATTTAAATACTTCCATCCTTTTATTGATTAGAAAGCAAAGTAAACAAAAATAGCAATAAAAAAGAAGATAGAATTCATATGTAATTCTACCACCCAGATGGACCTAGTATTAAAATTTTGGTGTACACCATCAGAGTTCTTAAATCAATGGTTCTGAACCCAACCTGTATATTAGATTCACCTGAGGAGCTTTTAAAATAAAACCATGACTAATCTCATCCAAGAACAATTAAACCAGAATCCCTCGGAGTGGAGCAGGCCATTTGTTTAAGTTTCACAGGTGATTTTAACATGCAGACAGGACTGAGAACCACTGCCTAAAATGACTGACAAATTAGTACAATTGTCTCCAGCTGAAGCAGCTATGCTACACACACTAGGCCAAAATAGAAGATGCTGGTGCCTACAGCTAAGTGGTACTTCGGCTTTAGTTGACATTGGCAACTGGGAAATGAGAGTGGTAGAGAGGCCACTTGGCATGCAGCAACCCTCAGTGGCCTGGCACCATCTAAGCCACAGCACTGCTGTCTGAAGTAAGCAGGAATCAGTAATTAGGGCAATAGTTGCTGTAGATATTTTGCAAACAGCAGGCTGTCAACCAACCACACAAGCTGGAACTGCCAGTTGCTCTCTAGTTTAAATGACAACAATGCTAGAATTTATTACCAAAATGTCACCTTTGAATATACAAATTTCGATGGCATGATAGGCTGTGTTAAAAGGCTCCCAGATGAGCTAAGTAGTGAGCGTGTGTGGAGGGTGCAAGTTACTTTTGTCCTGGCCCCAGTATGGTGGGCTCAAAATGGGTTCTGGGGGACCATTTATATAAAGGGTAAGGGAAGCAGTATGGAGGAAGCACACTGTAAGATCAGACTGAGAGCAGCATCAGTCACCCAAAAAAGCCGTCCCTCAGCTGTTGCCTGTGGAAAGAGGAGACAGCGGCAGGAAGGCAGGTTGGTTGCTCTGCTGCCGTCTCAGGAGCTGCCTTTACCACAGTGGGATCTGCTATCAACTTTGTGCAGCCCAGCAACGGGCTCTCTGCAGTCTCTCCAGTGGATAATCAGCTGTCAGGACAGCTACACACAATAATGCTGAAGTATTATTCAGAGGCAGGGAGTGCTCACCAGTGAGCAGAATAATTTATGTTCATTACCCAAAGACTTCGTCGTTCTTAGGAAGGGGAACTAGTGATAACGAGTGAGCGTTCATTAAAATGTCAGTGTTAGGTGCTTTACATTTTAGTATTTAATTTACAGAAGAGAAAACCAAAGCATAGAGAGCACATACAAGTTCCCAAAGCTGGTCAGTGTGGTAAGAGCAAGATTCAAACCCTGGTCCCTCTGCCTCCAGAACTGTGCTTTCTATAGCAGCTAGCGTGCCCAAGAGGTGGAACAAACATCTGGAAGGCTGCACAGGTGACTGAGTAAACAGAAAGGAATGATCCTGACAGAAATGTCATAAACTCCGAAAGAATGCTTGTACTACAACTGTTCCATAGTGGGATAATAACAGTACCCACATCAAGGTGCTAGGATGATAAAAGATTTATCATAGATAAAGAACTTTACAAAGTGCCTGGCTTACAGCATACGCTTGATTCATGCAATGGTCATATTGATAGGGAACTTACTGTCCACCAAAACCTTTGGATTGTTAGAAAGTCATTATGATAGGCTGAAATTGGGCCCCTATAGCTTTTACCTGGAAGGTGTTCTCACCTGAAAATAGAATAAATTTTCAGTGAGGTAGATTTCAGTTCAACTTAATGAAGTAGTTGCCAACATTTAGAGCTATTTAGAAGAAACAGACTGCCTCAGGAGAGGCATTTTAAGAATAGACTTTATTTTTTACAGTAAAATTGAGAGGAAGATACAGAGAGTTTCCATTTATTCTCTGCCTTGGACACATTCTCAGCCTCCTCTTATATCAACATCCCCACCAGAGTGGTACATTTGCTGCAAATGATGATTCTACATTGACACATTATCACCCAAGGCCATCATTTACATTAGGGTTCACTGTTGGTGTTATATATTCCATGGGCTTGGCTAAATGTACTATGACATGTATCCACCAGAACAGTATCACAGAGAGTAGTTTTACTGCCCTAGAAATTCTCTGTGAGGTGTGGTGATTTTCACAATTAACACTTTATCCAGAGAGTCCACTGGATAAAATCTGCGGTTGCAGATTTCAGAGCTTATCTGTGCTACAAGTGGACTATGAAATGCATTCGGAAAGCACATGAACAGGCCGGGTGCAGTGGCTCACGCCTGTAATCCTAGCACTCTGGGAGGCCGAGGCGGGCAGATTGATCAAGGTCAGGAGTTCAAAATCAGCCTGAGCAAGAGCAAGACCCCTGTCTCTAATAAAAATAGAAAGAAATTAATTGGCCAACTAAAAATATATAGAAAAAATTAGCCGGGCATGGTGGTGCATGCCTGGAGTCCCAGCTACTCAGGAGGCTGAGGCAGAAGGATCACTGGAGCCTGGGAGTTTGAGGTTGCTGTGAGCTAGGCTGACGCCACGGCACTCTAGCCCAGGCAACAGAGTGAGACTCTGTCTCAAAGAAAAAAAGAAAAGCACATGAACAAAAGCATATTAAACTTTGATTTTTTACCTACAACAGCACTGTTATTGACAAACCCAACTTCAAATTACAGATTTATATAAGAACATGAAAACATAATCTAGCACTTAATTCCACAAAGGAATTAATATTCCCACAACTCTCAGACTAAATTTGGCTGTATAACAGAGAGTTGGGGACCACTCTTTGTTATTTTTGAATTGATCAATATTTGTGGTGAAATTTAGATTATGACACTGGCAATCAAAATTAGCCTTCTACAAGAGACCCCTCAAAATATTTTTTCCTGTAATGAGGAGACATCGAAAGTAAGACAAAGCAACCATGCTACAGTTTTGTTAAATTTTTCCAAGGTTTGAGTGAAATAAATACGCTTGCTACTGAGTGGGATTCTCACCATGGGTTTCCTAAGTGTGAAAGGTTTTTGACATATTTTGGACTAATGGAAAACAACTATGCTTAAGAACAGACTGTAAGTGGGAGTTGATATGTGCTGATCAGTTTTGAATTGATTTACAATTCATGAAGCCTTTAGATGGCAGAAAAGAATGACTGCTGAATGAGACATCTTGGTGCAGGTCACAGGGATAATCAATAGAGGTCAACAGTACATTAAGGCTGGGAATGGAGCCTGGCAGGAGCCCACTGCTCCTGCTGCAGTGGCAATTTAGTCACAGGGAAAGGCCGACTCTTCCTACACGGTATTTTCATGTCCTTCAAGATACTATCTGTGTTGCATAATTGAGCAGCTTATTCTTAGAGGATATTATTCAGGCTGGATTAGTTCTAGGGTCTAACTACTGTAATATTTAGGAACCATGTAGAAATTTACAGTGGAAAATTAGAAGTGGTGTGGTATAGGATAACATTTTAATATATTGTGAGGATTTTTTTTTCTTTAAAAAAATGTTTATTATTTTATTTTATTTTTATTTCAGGATATTATGGGGGTACAAACATTTTGGTTACATGTTACGATTTTGCCTCACCTAAGTCAAGATTTGAGGCATGCCCTTTCCCCATACAATGCTCACCACATCCATTAGTTGTGAGTTTACCCACCCCCATGCCCCCAACCTTCAATGAATATTACTACCATTGTGAGCACCTTGGTGTTGATCAATTAGTACCAATTTGATGGCAAGTACATGTGGTGCTTATTCTTCCATTTTGTGATACCTCACTTCAGAGGATGGGCTCAAGCTCTATCCAGGAAAATATAAGAGGCTCTAGATCACCATTGTTTTTTGTAATTGAGTAGTATTCCATTGTATACATATATCATATTTTATTAATCCACTCATGGATTGACAGGCACTTGGGTTAGATCCTTCACTTTTAGATGAGTTTACCAGCTTTGAAAGGGTAGTTTCTTTGGTTCATTTAAACTCAGGACTGACTTTCCTTATCTTCTTCTTCTTACAACCACTTCTCTTTTCTCAGCAAAGATTGGCATTATCTCTTTAAGCCATCCAGGCTTGAACCTGAGTCTCAGAGCCATAGTGTCTCAGGATTGGAAGAAATCTTAAAGGGTACTTAGTCCAATCACCCATTTGATGCTAGAACCCTTTACCATCATATTGTTTGTGATTCCCCTAGTATTTGAGCACCTTCTCAAATATCAGGCACTACGCTCATTGTACTCAATAATAATTTCTGCTGGATATAGAGCAACTTCTGGAAAGAAGACTTGGTCATAACAGCATAGCTTGGCCTAGTGAAGGAGATAGCTGAGAACATTTTAATGTGATATATGTTGAAGTGAGTGCTTTGTAGAGGTAATCCAGAGGAAGAGAGGGGGATAGAGGAAGGGTGCCTAGCTCAGGAGGGCTCCAGGGAGGGGGAGTTGGAGCCTGCTCTTTAGAGGAGGGAACACTAGAACTGAATCTTGAAGGATAAATAGGAGTGATCCAGGTAACTGACAAATGTGTGTTCCAGGCAAGGAAACTACAAAGGAAAAATCCCAGAGGACTGCGTGTATCTTTCTATATTGTAGTTCTCTCATCTGTAATAGTATTTATTTTTATAGGAGTGTTATGTGGAATAAATGAGAAAACATTTATGTTTATAATGGACATAGTAAATGCCTACCAAATTATTATTATAACATTATTGTAATATTATTATTACAACTGCTAAAATAAATCAGTACAAAGATAAGCCAAAATAAATTTATTGCAACCAGATAGACCCCTCAGGCCCACAATTCTTGCCTGATAATTATATTACAATATTTCTAGAAAGAATGCCCAATCTGAAACTATCTTAGAACCTAGTGCTCCTAGGTCCTTAAATTATAGCAACTCCCCTCGCTTGCTGACATTCCATTTTCATCAAGAACCATGTTGATTTGACTTCGCCTGAGGCCAAGTCAGGTCAAAATGAGTCTCTAGTTGCTCCACAACTCTCTTTCCTCATTGTAAAATAATTTACCACTCTGGTAATTAAGACCAATCTCTTATCAGTTTTGTAATAACACTTACATAGCATGAACTATGTGCCAAACACTGATCTTAACACTATTCAAATATTAACTCACTTAATTCTCGTAACAATCCTAGAAGGTAGCAGCTATTGGTATCATCATCATTTTTAAAGTGCAGAAACTGAGACACAAGGAGGTTAAGTAACTTGCGGCTCATCAGAGGTAGAGCCCAGAGTCAAACTGAGGTAGATTGACTCCAGAGTTCCTGTTCTTAACCCTGATATATGCAGCATCCCTAAAGCCAGGCAACTCTGGGACCTACAGGATTAAATTCTGAGTTCACAGGCCAGGGACAGACCCTGTTTCATGGTAAATGTAGTAAAATAAGTTTGCCAGTTTTCCCAGGCTTGTCTGGGTGCCTTTAGGAGATGATCTTCTGAAGTACCTGGATATCAGCCTTACATTTGGAGTTTAAACCTCCCAGTCCTTCCCCAATAGATGAAAGAAAGTGGTGGGTCATCTCTTGCTTTGAAGAAATCCAACAAAGTGGCCTTCACTGAGATTTTAGATTGCCCAGTATTTGATCCAAAGTTTTCCCTAATCTGAACTGAAAGGGCCCTCAAGTCTGAAAAAAAAAAATCTGAGGCCTACAGCAGAACAGTTCTTCTGCTATATTCTGAATGGGTTTGGAAGTGGTTCTTCCATTCCCGTGGAGATTCTTATGGTCTGAGTTTATCTCTGATGAAAACAGAGGTGGCCGGCAACCCACCATTACAGTCTCCCTGGGAGAGCTATGCACAGAAGCCTAATTCCGGGAGAGTACACATTGCCCATTCATGAGTAGCTTTGACCCCAAATCCTGTGGACACCCTGGCCTTGCTGAACTAGGCTGAACTGTGAGTGAACCAGGACTCTTTTTATCCTTCTAGCCTAAGGCTAAATCTGAGAAAAGGTCTTCATTGCCCCTTTCTCACTGTCCACACTCCATACTTGACCATTGAGATCTTTATCACACTGGTGACAAAAAGAAGCAAGGAAAGGTGAGTTGCTAAAGACACAGACAGCAGTGTTGGCTTTTGTCTCCACCTCCAGTCCTCTCCAAGGTGGGAGCCCTTCCCAAGGCAGACCTCAGACCTACCCACATCAGCATCCTGGAAGAGAAAGAACAAAGCTAACAGAGCTAAGAACAAAGAGACGGTGGAAAGAAAGAGAGCATCCCAAGGAGCCCTTCATGCTGAGGCAAAGGATTTTACTCTCTTTTTTCTGACATGGTGAAAGCTGCAACTCCCAACAACACGCCCTTGGAGTGTCCTCTATCGATTCTCCTTGAGGGGTGGATGAGATGTGTGAGTGGAGCTGGGTGAGAGTGGAGGAAGGGATGGTGTTTGAGCTCCCCTAAAAGTTGGCTTGTGCCACAGTCAACTTGTAAAGAGCAAGTCAAGTCATGGCTTCATCTTACCTGAAGGCATGAAATTCCCATGAGACAGGATATAGGGTATCTTTACAGGGAGTGAGGAGCAGGGACTTGAGAGTCAGACCACCTCAGTTTGAATCCCACTTTACATTTTGCTAGCTGAGTGGCCTTGTACAATTTGCTTGGCCTCACTGTGCCTCAGTTTCCTCATTTGAAAATGGTCATCATGAAAATAGTAGAATTTAGAATGGTAAAGATGTTGAGCAGGAGTGTGTGTGATGGTGGCACATGTTACACAACTAGACTATCAGAGGATTCAATGCCAAAGTTATTAGAAGTTTTCTTTGCATCTAATTTTTAACTTGATAAAAAATAAAATCTTATAACAATTGTAGAACTGATAGAACAATGATTCTTGTTTCACTGTATATATAGCTTAGAGTTTTTTTCCTTTTGATATTTATATGTTTATATATTTATATTTATATATTAATAGATACTTTCTTCTTTCTTTGGGAAGTGGGAGTGAGGGATGTGTACCTTATTCATCCCTCTTGTACTACTTCCCCTGGAATGTGGGGTGGGCACAGGAGGATGACAGAGATGGGAAAGTGAATTTGAGGATGGGCACTTTCAAAAATACTGCTATTAACACGTATGTTTTCATTTGACAGTAATAATGTTGCAAGGGAAGAAGGTAGGTCCTTGGCCATGTTGTCATGCTATTACTTGCTGCTGGTTTACTTGGCTTTCACTAAACGTCTTTCTTCTCAGGAACCATCACCTGTCTCTTATTCCAGCAAAGTGGTGATGTAATCGTTAATTGTGTAAGACATCCAAGATTGTTTTCCCTACACACAAAATAGGCTGTTTAGCACCAATTAAGAAAAATGGGACAAAGCAGATCCTGAAAACAGGGAAATAAAAATTATATAAAAGAACAATCAGTGAGAAGAATGTGAGATAGTGCAAGCAAATAACGAAATCTATACTCGGGTGGATGAATCATTATCCTGATTTCCCCTGGGTTTTTGCTTGCTGGTGCCCTCCTGCTGAGATGATGTGCTTCGGCAAGGCTGAACTGGAGGTAAGTAAATAAGAAGGGGGTTATTCACTTTTACCATCACAGTACCCCACATGTTCAAGAAAATACTAATGAAGAAAATGCTGTAAGTTTTTGGAATTAGGACCCAAATTAATTTTAGAATTAAAACAATCAGAGTAGGAACAGCACCAGTTACTTATTTGATGAAACAGAAGTGGTCTGATGAAGATCATGTTGGCACATTGGGAAAACAACCTCAGGGCTCCCGCTGACAGGACACTTTTCCCAAGTACTATTAATTATAATGCCTTATTAGCTAACTGCAGGCAGCAGACGTCCTTTGCATGTTAACTAAAGTGCAACAGCCATTTAGGTAGTGGGGCCTACTCAGTCTTTAAAATTGTCTTAATCATTAGTGAATTAGTTAAACTATAACGTTAGGAGATAAAAACAATCACCGGTGTCACTTGGGAACAAGTCTAAACTGGAACTAGGTGTCAGAGGCTCTGATTACAGGCATTCCTGACTGTGTAGATTGAGCAGTGACGATCAGCACAGCTCCAGATGCAGCTAGCCTCACCCTGACCTCTCCAGGGTTACACAGTATCATAAGGTCATTGTTACGGGTTTGATTTCCCCTCAGACCTGTGATAGGATATGAGGCAGGGAAGATGGTACCATGGACTGTACATGCAGTTCTCAATCATTCAGAAATTTATGGTGCAGTTGGCGGATTTTTGAAACTCATGTTCCTTCCAGTGCTTTCTTTTTTTGGGCCATTTCACTGATTACTAATGGCTCCACCTGGGGAGGTCTGGAAATGATGCTGAAACTCAATCAAGCCTCCTTGGCATTTCCGCAAAGAGGTTTTAAGTGTCAGCTCAGAGGCTGTAAGACAAGCTCAAATTGTGCGTTAGAATCATCTCTGGATTTTGATGATTGGCATATTCCTCTTTTTGCCACAAGTCACCCAGACTTAACAGAATAAACAAGGCTTAATTGGTTTGGTTTTGATTCATGCTTTGATAATTGACCATAGGCAGAAAATATGGGGGGAAAAAAAGCTCAAGTGACCTTAGAAGAGAAATTCGTTACCTTTCATTTTATCCAAATTTTTATTTTTTAATTTAATTTTAGTTTATTTTATTTGAGACAGAGTCTCGCTTTGTCACCCGGGCTAGAGTGCCATAGCGTCAGCCTAGCTCACAGCAACCTCAAACTCCTGGGCTCAAGCGATCCTCCTGCCTCAGCCTCCTGAGTAGCTGGGACTACAGGCATGCACCCCTATGCCTGGCTAATTTTTTCCATTTTTAGTAGAGGCAGGGTCTTGCTCCTGCAAAGGCTGTTCTTTAACTCCTGACCTCAAGCAATACTCCTACCTCGGCCTCCCAAAGTGCTAGGATGACAGGCGTGAGCCACTACACCCAGCCTATCCAAATTTTTAAAGACATTTAAATTTACTTTAAAAATTTACATAGAATTTACACTTTTTTTGTAATAGTTCCATGTGTTTAGACAAAGAAATGGTCTAGTAAACCACCACCACAAGCAAAGTAAAGAACTTCCCCACATTCCCTCTTGCTGCCCCTTTATATGTTGTTGATCCTTGCATGCACTACTCTGTTATCCAGTCCCATGCCTTTGCCCTTTCTTGATGTCATAGCAATGGAATCATATTTACAGCTTTTCAAGTCTGGCTCCCTTCACTTAGCCTAATATAGCCAAGATTCATCCATGTTGTTGCATATACCAGTTATTCATTTTTTTTTATTGCTGGGTAGTATTCTATAGTTTGTTCAACAGTTGAGTGACATATGGGTAATTCTACTTTTTGACAATTATGAAAAAAGCCACTATAAATATTTACATACTAGTATTTATGTGAACATGTTTTATTTTCTCTGGGGTTAATGGCTAGGTGTGAGATTGCTGGATCTTACGGTAAGTGTATATTGAACTTAATACGACACTGCCAAACTGTTTTTCAAAATGGCTCTACCATTGTGCATCACACCAGCCGTGAATGAGAGTTCCAGTTACTCTGCGTCCTTAATAGTACTGGGCATTGTCAGGTATCCTTCTTCTGTTACTAATTTCTAGTTTAATTTTTTTTATGGTTAGAGGATATGCTTTCATATCCTGTGTGAATATGGAAGCATGATTTCAATTCTTTTACATTTCTTAAGGTACATTCTATGGCCCAGAAAATGGACTGTCTTCGTGAATGCTTCATGTGCACTTGTAAAGAATGTGTATTCTGCCGCTGACGGGTTGAGTGTTTTAAAAACATCAGTTAGCTTAATTTGTTTGTTGTTCAGGTGTTCTGCATCTTTACTGATTTTTTTGTAGATTTGTTTTATCAATTACTGGGAGATGGTGTTAAAGTCTTCAACTATGGTGTGGATTTGTCTATTTTTTCTTCTGTCATTTCTGTCAATTTTTCTTTATGTATTTTGAAACTCTGTTGTTAGGTACATATGTATTTAGGATTGTTATACCTTCTTGGCTGATTGACCCTTTCATTATATAATATCTCTCTTTATCTGCCATAGTATTTGTTGTTCTGAAGTCCACTTTATCTGGTATTACTCTAGCCACTGTAGCCTGCCTTTTTTTTTTTTTTTTTTTGAGACAGAGCCTCACTCTGTTGCCCGGGCTAGAGTGCCATGGCGTCAGTCTAGCTCACAGCAACCTCAAACTCCTGGGCTCAAGTGATCCTTCTGCCTCCGCCTCCCAAGTAGCTGGGACTACAGGCAGGCGCCACCATGCCCGGCTAATTTTTTCTATATATATATTTAGTTGGCCAATTAATTTCTTTCTATTATTAGTAGAGATGGG